>JAULBP010161130.1:0-15040 GCA_032355345.1 Lepetodrilus pustulosus | reverse complement strand
TCTTTCCAATGATAGTCGACACTAGGTCATTCCACTCGCGCAAAGAGAAATACTGAGGGGTCAAACATCCTTTGTTTACTGCATAATTAACGCAATTAGTTAATTACATGACCTAATTAAAACACACTTTTCACTATTTTAGCATTTAACTTCGAAATACTTCTTTGTATTATCATACAGATAAATGAACAGACTTCAATAATTCACTAATATTGAAAATTCGAGATTAATCCACCCCTTCCACTGTTTAGCCTGTACCGGCTAATGAGCTCATGTGCTAAGCGACTCATTTCGTGGTGGAGGGTCACAATTATGGTTTTATATTTAACACCTCAATCTGCGGGTGTTTGCCAAGTCCCAGATCAGGGGAGAGTCCTTGCAGCCATTGATGGAAGTCTAAATGGCCATTTGCTTAAGCAAAGATGTGTTGAGTATTTATCTAGCCACCATTAGTGTGTTGGTCCTATTGCTTATGGGCACAGTGTCTGGGTTTACTATATCCAAGGTAGAGATGGAGAAACACGGGTGGCAGGATATCTCTGTCATCAATGTTATGTACGATTTATTTCATCTCTTCTTTGGGATACTCTTCTGTGTATTCTGAGGAATAAAATTTTCTTTTCTTACTGCAATGTTGAATGACAATAGTGATACAACTTGTTGCAAGTATGTATAATTTAATAAGTTGTTTTAGTGATTGAGTGAGTGGGTTTTTTTACAGAAGGAATATGAGTGAGTGGAGAACTGATTTAATATGATAACATTCAGTTGTGATCTTAGTTATATATAAAGATATGTCCTGCATGTTTTCACATGTACATGTAGTTGCTTGTATTACAATATCCTTTACCAAGAGTTGTCATAATGGTACATTTGTGACCTTTCCTTCAAATGTCAACTGTTGGTATTCCTTTCCTACATTGAATGAATTATTATTATCTAGAACAAAACACATGTTTGTTTAGCAGATAAATTACTCACAACAAATACATACAATCTTATACTTCAGTAAATACTTCTGAAAACAGTACGAGGACACTTTTTCGCATGAATTATTGCAACTTTTCCTTGGAGATCATCCGAGATGAAAAGGAATTATTTGAGCAATTCTTGTCACTCTTACTACGTGGTGTAGACTAGCCCTACTCTACTGGACCCAATACATGACGTAGACTAGACTGGTCTAGCTATGTAGTACATGTAGATGTGATTACAAGATAACTTCATAACATGAGACATCAGTGGTCTGACAGCATTTACACAAACTCCAGCATTCCATTCTACTGATCAAACAAGCTATTGGCGTCAAGTGAATTTGGATGGTGGATGTGCTTTGAATTGCATCTCGGAATGTAGATGATTCAAATGATTGTGTGGGGAATTCCAGCTAATGGAATGACTACAATCTTACTCTGTGACTTGCAGCTGAAATATCTGTAAACTTTGCTGGAGCCCCTTTGGCCATTGCAAACAGACTTGGAGAAACACGACATGGCCTGGGCCCTGTGTACATCAGAAGACATGCCGCATGGACCTTCAGTAGACATGGTGTGAGATTAGCAGGTACATGTAAGTCCCGCCACGTGGGTTGGGAGGAGACCCCTGTAAGGGGGTTGCCATTCATGCTTGCAGCAGATTCAGGAAGTTCATTCTGTTAATCACAGTCTCAGCTTGTTGATAGCAATACAAACAAAATATTTTATGTTATGTGTGTAATTTATTTTCACAATTATTACAAGTTATATTTCAATTTTAATCCTTTGACAACATAATTGTGCTATTTGTCATATGATATTGAGAAGTTGTTATGCAATTCTGGAATTTTTCACCTTTTACCTTCAATAAATGCAATTAAGCTGTGAAAATTTCCAAAACGTGCAGCATCAATTTATGACCAGAGGAAAAGTCATAAACAAAACATCATTTAATCAGTTGAGAAAGGTTTGTATTAGTAGGTGATGACTTGTTTAATATAGTTACGTTCTTGTGTGGGTGTTTATTGAGTAAAGTAATGGGATTAATAACAGCGTTCTTTCATTATGAGATGATAAACTGCCGTGTTTATGAAACAAGGTTGACATTTCAAAGACTGAAATCCAATTAAATCTGTGGAGTCTATAATTGATAAGCTGAAGCCATCATAAACAGCACCGAGACTATATGGTCATTGTGGCACTAGGACCTGAGAACACCTCTCTCCATATGGTCATAGTGACACTAAGCGGCACTCATCCTCGCACCCCAGAGGTACTTATTACATTAGCACTTCAATAGTACCCTGGTACACATCTAGGGGAAAACTTGAGCAAACAGTCTACAGGAGCTATAAATAGAACAATGATAGCATCTGTTGCATTTTAAAAAAAATCCCAACTGTTTCATCTGGAAAATGATTTAATTGGTTGGCTGTTTTGAGTGAGTTTCCCCCTAGATGTGTGTCAGGTGTAGTATTGAAGGGTTAATGTAATAAGTACCTCTTGTTTGCGAGGATGCGCAGCACTAGGATATGTGAACACCTCAGTCCATGATATGGTCATAGTGACACAGATCTGTGAACACATCTAGGGATGGATGTCTAATGGACACCAAAATACGCAATTGACACAAAATTGTATTTTCCTAAAATATATTTTTTTCATTATTAACTCTAAGCTTGATATTTTAATTTTTTTTCCACACCATAATATTTAAGTTCTACTGGATGGAGGATCATAATGTGATTCAGCAAATGGTGTTAAGACGAGGTATACCCACATGAATATGACAGTTTTCCATAAAATGTAGATTGTGCCTCAAAAATAGCTGATGTACTGAACAGCTATCGTTGTTAGTTATGCGTCAAGGTTGATTGATGTAATAAATGAGGTGAACTTCATATTAACTTAGATATTCTTCAGGTTACCGATTTCCAACATGCAGGTTTTGTACAACGGTTTGTATGTGGTCATGTACAGATATTTTTCAGTTCAATTGTATTTGGATCAATTGTAATGATTTGCATCAGCTCCAGGTTTGGAATGCCCCAATACTAAGCAGCTACACACTCCATGCACTATCCTAAAGTATTTGCTAAGATGTTGTATGATAGCAATTTTGTCATTGAGAGATTGTCATTATGATTTGAAGCTCTTTGCTTAATACTGAGCCCAGATAGAGCTGCGGTCTCACGAGACGAGCTTACTTCAGTGGCATGTTTTAGTTTGGTGCTAGTTAGGAAATATTCTAGTGATCAAATATCTTTTTATTTTAAGTCTCACAAACACAAATAATTATTCCCATATGTGATGCTGCTTTGTTCTACAAGTACGAACGCTGACATGTTTTTGTGTTGACCGTAATGTAACATCACCATCACTACTTCACAGCATACTTCCCAGCTCCCCATGTTTCCAAAGTATAAGAATAGACACAGCGGGCTGGGCTTCAGTGTTTGGTATTAATTGCACGGAAAGTGGACCTCATTCAATGTGCCGTTTATTTTGGAGAATATTTGCAAGGTATTTTTCTCCAAGATCATATTTGTTTTTCACACGAAGTCAATATGCAATTGAAAATCCACAATATTTCCAATCGATTGCTAAAATGTTTTCTGATTCTTTGACATTCTGTCACTTTCTCCGATGCAAATACTACGTGCACATTATCGTGATCATTGATTGCCAGTGATGATTGGCAAACAAACTGTGCAAGAGTTATACAATGATTACTCCATTAGAAAACTCACGTTGCTGAAGGTTCGCTCACAGGTTTCAGTGTATGTAATTATGAATTGATTTATTGTATTTCTCCCTGGGAAACCATACATGATGATGACAGGAATTAGGACAAAAGGAGATAATTCTCATTTCTATTAAATTGTTTTGGCCTCTTAGTTTGATTAGCACATGATGATATTCTTTTAAGTAACATGATGAACAGATAGACAGATGTTCAGACAGTCACCACAGACAGAGAGGCAGACAGATAGAAAAACAGACAGACAGAAAGATAGGAGATAAATAAATGGAAAGAACAATATCTTGTCAATGCCTTGGCACTCAATACTCCTGAGACGTTATCACCCTGTTGTGCTGGCTGCTGGTGATCCTATAACCAGATAACAAAGCCCTCATTCAGCATGAGGAAATACATCTGCTTTCACAATGGCTACTGGAATTTAAAACAAATCTACAAACAATACGATGATATTTGAGCCAGCAGAAAATAACTTGTGCTGAGTGTGTATGTAGGACTTATATAATGTGTGAGTTGTTTCTGTGACAACTTTATACTGTGTGCACCCAGGGCAGGTCATGGTTGTCAGAAGCCATGTTAAAGCGGCCATTAAATTGCTTATCCCATTCTGGAAAATGTTCATGGACATTGTTGTCATGTATGCAGAGGACAAAAGAAAATAATATGATAACCTCTGTGCTGGATTAGTACAAGGCATTGCTCAATAGGGCACATCTCCTGCTGCATCTGACAGGAAGCAGGTTGAAGGTCACGTGTAGCTGCAGCATGCACTTGAAGTACCCTATATTGAGGTCTGTAGTATGGAAACATTGTTTAACCCTTAGAGCCCGAATCGTGAGTATACTCGTGATGATGTCGTGGGCCCACCTGCCTAAATCACGAGTATATTTGCACGGCCCGAAATTCTTGATTGCTTCAAGTCATGTCTTTATGAATTAATATGAATTACCAAACACAGCAGTCTATGTTAGAGGTTGATAGAGGTTGATGTGCAAAGTAAGAATGGAGATGTATGACCTCCTACAGATGAAACAAGTCTACACTTGCTGTAAGACCAGGACTCTCCCATACAAAACAGCGTAACGCTAAGGTAACTTTATCTGCAACCTTCACCATACACTACACCATTGCTGAGGTTGACGTTACCTTAGAGTTTCATTCAGGCGAGCTCAGAGCTTTATGAACTCCTACAACTGAGGCAAATGTCTACTCCGGAGGCTGCTGTGAATTGTATGTTTATATGTTATCAGTTAGCTCCCAATCCAGTGTAAGTAACAACAAACTCTGCCCATTACACTGTGTATAGTTGCCCGATTGCCTTCCTAGTATACACTGGGTCTCTGCTACAATACAGCAACTGGGGGCTCCGTAGATCCACATCGGTGGGAGTGTGTTTGTTTGGACACGACATGTGCAATAAACACATAGCTGTAAATTGCAGCGACGACTGGGCAGGTGCTCGGAGCCAGATTTCCTCTGATAAGTAGGTGAACGATAGGTGAACTGATAGGCAGGGCCAATACTGCTGCAGGCAGGTAATGAAAATGACCTCGTAATATATATATTTTTTTCTAATTATAATAATTATGTTCTAAATACTTTTTTTTTAATTGTTTTCCATTTCAAACTAAAAGTAGTAGTATTTAGAATAAGAATCTTTTTAAGGTTAAGACTGTAAATGTGTTCTGCCAAGCATGTTTCTATTTTTTCCCAAGATACGTCATGCCAACAGGTTTTCTAAATCCAAACGTTATTGAACAATGCACTAATGGTATTTTTTCTAGTACATTTTGTTCCCATGGAGCGTTATACTTTGATGTGCCTAGCCATGAGGCAGCTAAGATCAAACATTTTTTGGTGAAAGAAAATGGTTACCTTTTGGGGAAATTCGGAATGTTCATTTCAGAGTTTCCGGCATAGTAATTTAACACAGGTGGTAACCATGGAAACAGGAAGGTGCCAAAAATGAAGATGTATCAGTAATATGTGAAGTTTGTATAGACGTGTTTTTTAAAGCGAATATTACAATTATGTTTCTGTTACTCACAAAGACGCTGTTACTGACACTCAGGAAGAATCTGAAATTGAAGATGTTTATCTGTGTTATTTTATGAGCTTGACTAAATATTTCTGTAGTGACTCTCATGTTTTTCCACTGAATTTTTTTTCGTCTGAAATTTGATCTCCACAAGTACCATAATTTACCTCGCTTTACTTGAAAGATAATTTTCTTTTATACAAATTAATTAAAATTTTAATTGAATGAGAATTTAGGTGGATTTGATGGAGGAAATATACAGACAGACACTGCTTTTGTTAAAATCTGACTGGTAAGCGAAACAACCAGATCATTGGATCAGCGATTCATCGAGTTAAAGTATATAGTAGGAAGTCCATATTGGTTAACGTTGACCGGTAAGTGGAGAAACCGTTTCAATGGAGACTGTTATTGCGGGGTCTGACTTAGTCCCATTGGTACATGCGGTATTGAGTAATGGATCTTTTTTATTGAACTTTGTGCAGTTGTCCTCTGGAACTTAAGCTTGATGGGTATTTTGAGAAAAAAGTCACTAAATGTCGATTACGAAATCCTGTAAATTTCATTAAAAAAGGGATTTCTAGCAAGTTTAATATTCAATTACCGGGACTTCAGTGCAATTCACCCCCATAGTAATCTCAATTTCAACTGATTTCACAGAATCAGCCATACTACTTTCACAACTTGATGAAAAACTATCGTTTGAGAGCACTCACACTTCTCTTGAATGATAGGTTTACGCAATGTGATCTGCAATCACCCACTGCAAACAGTGGGATTTGTGGTCCGAACAGGTCTAGTGATTATCTGTTTGACTGGGGACATTTGAGCTGGTCCTGATGGCATTACGTCTTGATTACAATATTGTCTTAATCTCTGCCTGTAATGCAGCCCTCATTTGCAATGGAATTAGAGAGGTATTTGCCATCCCCCCAAATACCTAGGATTGATCTCCGTTCAAGTCAGAGCTAATGCATGGTTGCAGAACGGAAATTGGAAAACTGGCGAAAGCAATGGATTGGTGTCGGAATATTTTTTTAAATGGATCTTTTTCCTGAAATTAGTTTGGGGGATTATTTTGGTATCGGTTCCTTTCTTAAGACACGTTAGAAAAAACTTTTGTGGAGATGTATGTTGCAGCAGCTCAGCTGTTCTGTCTGCAAATCCAGATAGGCATGCTATGTTCAACACCTGTTATGACCATTTTCATAGACCTAGGGAATACCCAGACTCCATCTAGTAGTGTTCATGATGGCATAGTGGTTGAGCATCAAAATACCCCTCTAAATGTTGTAAGTTTTAATCCTGTCAAGGGACTCAGTATGGACTTCACAGTGTTACATAATGGCTGCACCTGCAAGGAAGATTGAGATACAATGTCTGTAGGCATTATATGTGCTTCATTATTCTTAGTTCTTCGTAACTCCTACCGAAACACAGTTTTTGTTACTTTGCCTATTACCAGATCTACCTGTAGAGCTGCAATATCACTATAAAAACATAGTCTTGAACATAATAACTAAGTTTTTATTTTATTATTAAAATGTCGCCTATGTTACACAGCCAGTCTTGAAATTCAATATCTTCAAAGAAAGAAAGACAATCAGATTTATACATTTGATACCTGTTACAAAGTTTGACAATGGAACTCATACAACATTGATCATCTGTAACACATGATCCTTCTCAAGCTGTTGTTTCTCTGCCTTTAATGTGCATGCATTCTGCTTATTATATTAATGTTATTGACAAAGCTGGTGCTGGCTGCCCAGGTTCCAGTTACTGTTCTGTAACCATAACCTGCCCATGCATTAGTCTGCAGGCTAGTGGAACCATAACCTGCACATGCATTAGTCTCCAGGCTAGTGTTTCACCTTTCCTTTAGCCGACAAATCCGCTCCTGGTGCTGGCTAATTCAGGATAACACATTGGGTAATCAAATTATATTTTGAGAAATGTGAAATGCTGCCTGGAGTCTGATGTTCTTAGTGTGTGGTAGATTGCTGATGGCAAGACTGATCCCTATACTACTAATAGGAATCTTGTACTGAACCACAATCCATGTTGCTTGCATATTTTTATGTTTATACCATTGTATAATGTCAAGGAATATGAAAAGAAAAGTAATGGTATTGGAAATGGATTCCAAGGCAATGAGATTGTCCACAAAAATATCACATTAGGAACATGTCTATGCACATTCCTGTGAATAATGTTGCGAGATTAACCCTCTATCTGCTGGTTTATCGTGCTGCTCTCATGTACAGAGCATCTCTGGGGATATCCTGTATGAAGGTTAATAGATACAACTTGTCATATTGCATATTTTTACTAATTTATATGCAATAACAGATTTCATAGTTATTTATTGAAACATATTATGAATAAAATATTAAGATATTGATACCAAGCAGGACATGTCGTAAGCAAATAGTTAAATAGACAAATATAATGTTCATGTTTTATTGTAATAATTTGTTTGACCTTAAGTGTGACAACCATCTGTGTAGCAATTAGGTTCAGGTCAGAAAAAAAGGCATTATATTCCCTTTGTTCGCCTTTTCAAGATGTGAACTTAGAATGATTGAGCTAATACATGCACTGATCACATGTTTCCAAGACAGACATCTTGTTTTTCTTGAACTCTATTTGGCTTCTGAATAAAGGAAGAGGTCTTTGCACACAAATTGAATTAAGCTAATTTAGTCGGATTTTTTTTTTTTATATATACGAAGGTGAGGATAAAGGTAACGGATCAAAGGTACTGTTCTTGTTAGCAACTGGTGGAGACTGGTGAATGTTTACTGTGTGATGTAAATGGCATCAGATGTCTGGCAGTCAGCGACCATACTTGGCATTGCCTCTCTTCAGTTGATACTGATGTCAGCAGCTGAATGTAACTCAGCAGGCTTCTCTTCATAGATGCTCAGATGCTCACAATTAGGAATGGTACATTAATCTGCTATCTGTTGTTTAATTCAATCTACATCCTGTTTCAGAGAGGCTTGTATTTAGTGTAAGCATTTCAGTTTGTCAGGAATTGTAAGGATCCATGAAGTGTTGTTTTGGGGGTTGTCTTTATTCAATTCATATCTGTCTCCTCACATACTCTGTATTTGACCAACAGGGTTACTGACTTTTCTCCCATGTGAAGCAGACCTGCCAGGAATTGCTGGTAAACACTCACTGACCTTCCTCTTGTTGATGGTAAATTTAATTCTCCAATGTAGTGTGCTGCATTCATCAATTTTACTTGAACGCTCTTGTTACCATAACAAACCTTGATAGGAATAATATTAACTGTGCCCACTTTTGTAAGATCTTTTAAGTAAGGACCACCACTACAGTAGCAGCCACACTAAACTGTGAAAACAATAATTCCAGCATAACGCCAACATTGGATGAATGTCATGGTGATGTTTAATAATCCTCTTCCTGGCAATTGAGAATAACTTGTGGTGGGTTTTTTTCTATGGATGTTTAAGTGATTGTTTCCGCCAGTGATCGGCCGACCCTACAGAAACACTTTACAATAGCGGGTCCACTCGGAGCAGGAAGATGTGGCCAACTAGTATTTGGCTTGGAGGGTTCACTTTTAGTCTCCCCTAGGGCTACAGCTTCATCCCATGATGTGTTTGAATCACTGTATTTACACAGTGTTTGCCATTCTTAGGTGGGGGCAGGGTTTTGACTTGGCAGAGGAAAAAAAGAAATAGAAAACTAGGGAACATGTCAACATCAGACTGAACAAATAGAACAGAATAGAAGTTTGTTGTACATACACACCCATTTGTGTCTTGGTACACATTCGTACATAAGACTGTAATAACAGCTATTGTGGACATAAGGCTTGACATAACAGCTATTGTCCCGTAATAACAGCTATTGTGGACATAAAGGCTTGAAATAACAGCTATTGTAGACAAGTAGCTATGCATTAAACACTACTTTCAATGTTAGTTAAATGTCCACATCAATAGCATCACACAGGAACACTACGCAGGGAGGGTAGTTAGTCTTGTGTGTTGTGTATTTGTGGACTATATTGAAGTGTTCAGTATAGTGAAATTTCACATGAATTTGCTTTCATTTAATGATGGTATAAAAATGTATCTATACAATATTTGGATAGCTGAGGTCACCATGGATGTCGGTTATTGAGTTAGCAACAAACTCTTGGTTTTGCTTTCAGTTGAGCTCAGATCAGTCATGCTCTTGAAGTACATATATTTATGAGTTGAACAGTACGGAAAGCAATAAACAGTGAGTGTTGTAACATTATTTACAGTGGTTGAGCAGGAAGCAATTATTTCATAATGGTGAATAGTAAGTTATAGAGCTTGTCTGGAATGAGAAACTGGACACTTATAGGCAACTGCACACTCTTCAAGATGAATGTGACCCAGAAAATGTTAAGAATTTCAAATAGTATTTAGTACCTATAATACATTATACATTCTTGTTTACTGGAAGGTTGTACTCATCATCAAGATAGCGATGTCACTCATATTTTCTGCCTAGTAGCTCTTCTGCTTCATCAGTTGTTGGTTTTTATGGACTCTTAACTTCCTCTGCCTGCTATTTTCTCTCTTATCTGTCAGACGTCTTGGTCTCGTTGGCTGCAAATGAATTGTTGGAAAATTAGGAAAAGAAATGGCCTGCAACTGGAAATGAAATGGAAATTTGAGATCAGTTTAATCTGTATTGTTTGTAAAGAAAAATAGGCGCCACGAAGGACTTGAAAATAAGATTTTGTTTCTTACAGCGGTGTAAATTTAACGCATACATATCTGAATTACCAGGACACATCACAAGGACACATGTATCAGCTATGTACAGAGGTAATGTAGGGGCACAATACTCAGATATGGTTTGTGAATACTCGTGAAATCCTGTCATTTAACAGGTAATTATTGACAGGTAGCATAAGAAAATGATAAATACATATGTTAATATTAGTGGTATGCAAGTATTGTTCAATATTATTAATCTCTGTATTCACTTTTGAACGTACTTTATGTTGGAAGGGTGCTATATAAATACAGTCTAATAATAATAATAATAATAATAATAATAATATATTTATTATGTTGACAATAAGATATTCTGTTGCTTGCGTGTCTGTACACCTGATACTGTAATAACCCTCTTCCTGCTGGATTAGGCATAGACACTGCTCTTTAGGGCATCTCCGGTTGCCTGCAGCAGGAAGAGGGTTAATCAAGGAAATGTAAAAAGCTCAATGAGACTACTCAAGAACTACCTTGTAACTGATATTTTTTAAAGTAACGTATCAATATGGCCATGAACTATAGGGCTTTCTATGCAGACATTTGAGACACATATTGTTTTTCATTTAATCATCAGATAGTCTATTAGCTGTGTTCTAAATAGTATCCATATAAAAATAATGGCATTTATCAAAAGAAAACTGGTTTCTGATATAAGATCTAACTAGGAAGTGAATAATGTCACACACATTTTGATTTGGATGTTATTTGTAACGCAGTTAATTAATCCGCTGACAATAATTGCACATCATCAACTGATACACTGTCAGTATTAGAATAAGCATAATCGTACAGTGTACCATAATTGCTAGATAACTAACACAATCATATGTATTTATTCAAGCTCATATTTCCATGATACTAAACATACAATTATTGTTTTTGTAATTATTCATTTGTTGAAATGTCTGTCATATTGTGTTAACAAATTCTCCCCTGGATTAACTCATTATCACTTCTTTTGCCAGGAAGCTCAGGTTACCTGTCAGCATGATAAAGGTTAATAAGGTGGTTACTGATTATTAGCAGTGCACTTGGTTAACTACGATTAGATTTTGAGGTTCAGATTTGGTTGTTTAGAGTACGAACCAATCCCAAGGTCCCAAATAGTAATTTCAACAGAAGTTGATGGGATGAATGGCTGCAGATTTGTGATCATCTTTGGTTTGTCAGTACTAGCCAATGTTCGCAGGTTTGTTGCAGTACTGTTCTGGATGTGCTACAGGTGTTGGTGGTCATTCTTACTTGGATATTTGTTAAATAATCTTGAAGGTAGCTGTAACACAGAGAAGGAAAAAGAAATCAGATTTATTATTTTTCTTCTAGAATATAATCATTGTGGTAAGCAAAAGTAACTGCATTGGAACATTTTTCTACATTTTCTACATTTGATAATTGTTGAAATTTCTTTCAGCTAAGAAAGTATCCTATCATTGCTTAAAATAAAAGATCTGAGGGAATAGTTAAATCTCATACATAACTAGTTTCAAAGAACAAGCTCAGTCTGTTACAGTGTTAGTAAGAGGAACTGTTACAGCATTGTACAATACTGAAGCGATTTAGTGCTAGTTATGACATTGAGTAATGCAGGCTGTTTCTGTATGCCATTCTTTCTTGGACTGTAGGCGTTTACAGCACTGGTAGAAGTAGTTTATGACAGTTGACCTGGATGCTACAATTCCAAAGCCATTTGAAAGTAAAGGCAGTTGAAACATTTTGTACTGGATTGGTGTTCTTAGTGTTGTTGCTGAGTTATTTATGTACACATTTATCATGTAGTTTCAGCATATTTCACCAAATACTGTCATCAAGTCAGACAATGGTACATTCAAGCATGGAACATGGCCAAGCCTTTATGCTGAACAGCCCTTAACATGGACACTTACTGTCAGTTTACGGACATGCAGTGCTGCCCATGCTATTTGTTATTTAACGGGTCATGTTTGCATGATAAATGGCCATTATTCCGTTAGCATGACAGAAGACTTCAGTTTAGCCTTGATATCTATGATTTGACTCCTATTACCTGTGACAACCTCAGTGTTTCTTTGCCAGACTCTTTGTGTGACTCTTGTGACTCCTCAGTGACTCTTCAGTGCACATACAGGAACAGTTACAATTGTTGCATACCTCGGGGTTAATAGTGTATCACTAAAACGCATTTGTCAGTATGGTTGTCCAGAAGATTATTGTTCCAGAATTCTGTTGAAATATTCATTTTCAATAGGTTGTTCCATTTCAGTTTGTTTCTAACAAGCTGGTGGTGTTGGATACCCAGTCCACAGGGAATATCGATATCCTCCTCTCTATCCACGCTATGTTGACAGCGGTCCTTACTTGTAATTGTATTCCTAAATAGATGTTAATTGAAAGCTTTGTTTACAATTGCTATTGATTCATGTACTTGTAATCCTTCACAGCATTTTTGTTCAGACTGGTTTCACAATGGTAACTTTATTTATTTCAGATGTACTACTGCTAGCACATGTTTAGATACGATCAATGGATACTTGTGCATACATTCAACTTGATCCCAACTATTAGAGGGTAAGTGTACATATCTACTTCAGCTCTTGTTATTTCACAAAACAGGACAAGAAACAAGTTTGCTTACAGGGTTCGTTTTTGTCAGCATTGAACCGTCCTTAGGAATTCCTGGAATAGCTGATCTAAGAGAACTCTTAGCTTCCTCCCTGCTGGATCAATCCAAGTTGTGGCACTATGGGGCATCTCTAGTCCAATCCAGTAGGGAAAATGATAAGCATCCTGGAACTTTTAACAAAATAAATACAACATTTTTATCTTTTTATCTTTTAAAAATATTCAAAAACAAATTACAAATTATTATCCACTATGGTTCAGCTTTTAAATTGTAACAAAATTGTCATGGTAAATATTGCTTTAAATATTTGAAAGTTAATCCTTTTTTTTAAATATGTTTGAATCATGGTGTGACTCGATGTACAATTAGAAGTTATATCGTACAAGTCTATTGAAAGTAGTGCAAGTTATGCTTTCTAAAACAATATTATATATTGTGTAAGAGTTCAGAGGTTTCAGGTATTTGTACCAGATACACAAGAACTAGAGTTAAATTAATCACGGATGTAAAAAAAAAAAAAATAGCAGGAAAAAAACTTCAATTAGATAATCTGCTGGACAATTTTGTAAAGAAAGTGTTGTACAAAAATCAATCCCCAGTCTTGGCTTCAGTCAGAATGCTCCATTCTTCAATGACACATGGTTGTGATTAATAGTTTACAAATACACAGGTTCATCAGTTAGCTTGTCAGCTCAATATCCAGATAAATCAAGGCTGACTTTCCCATCCCTTGAGTGCTATGCAGTCCATTCAGACAGCACTAGCAGTTATACGGGCTTGATTTCATGCGTGGAGATAGTGGCTGCTAGATACAGCCTAATAGGTATAGATTTGTCGCTGTACATACCGTGTCGGTGAATCAGCTGGCTATGTGGGTGGTTTATTCATTATGTCCTCTGTATTGTCTTCCTATCGTCATACTTGGCCAAACATCCTATAATTAGTGTTGTTACGTCACGACTGTTGTTCAACGTCTATCATTATGAGTGTCTTAATACTGTTCATAGCAACACGCAGGATGCAACGTATAGTGGGACAGACCACGTGTACATCGTTAAGAAATATGATCAATTGTGATATTAGTAGAGAAAATACACTACAGTGTTTGTCTCTATGCAAGAATAGCTTTCATGTGTTCATGATTGATATTTAAAAAATACTGAGAAATTTGTTGTATTTTAACACTTTAATGGTAAGCTAAAAATGGGAGACCAGTAAGTTCAAAACCAGATTGAATAGAATGTTAGCATTTCAGCATGGATATCTGAAAACTATATATATTGTTAGAATTGTTGGTTATATTTTTCATTCCTGACATTAAATATAATCATGATACAACATGTTTTCAAATCTATATTTATGTTACGTTGAGATTATAATTTTTGGGGCATCCCTATTTTAAAAATGTTTGTAGCCAATCGGAAAGCCTTAAACATTCATGTCTTTACTAGAGATAAAAATAGACTATTTGGCTTTGAGAGTCTCCCCCCACACTAACGATTCTGCCTCCATGATATCCTGGCTAGTGAGTGAGATAGAAGGGACTGTCCACAATGCAGCTCAGATTTACTCGTCTGGTTACAGGTAAGACTTCTATCTAGTCTCTACCACTGTGTGTTATGTACCACTGTCCAAAACCAGTCTCCATGTTACATCAGTAGGTCGGACCTCGGCTAGATTTCCAGTTAAATGTGTCAGCATGTCCTAGGTATGTCGTACACTGTTATAAACATTCTACCTCCATTCATGTCTACGAGGAGGGTCACACAATGGCCAGCTGTTTGGGTGTTTATGTGTGTGTTTGGTGTGTGTGTGTGTGTGTGTGTGTGTGTGTGTGTGTGTGTGTGTGTGTGTGTGTGTGTGTGTGTGTGTGTG
>JAULBP010161019.1:0-15041 GCA_032355345.1 Lepetodrilus pustulosus | reverse complement strand
ATGGTTGGGAGTCGGCATAAAGCCCATGAAGCCAGTCTTACGACGATTCAGTTTCATGTGTAGCGCAGGCATTAGACATGGAATTAGAAATTCGTTGACAATGGAACTTGTTCTTAAGTTCCTTTTTCCAAATGCACAGTCAATAAATATGCTTGGTATCTTACATATTGAGGTTTTCATTAAAGAAATCCTGCATGGAAGATTAATATGAACTATTTGAACAAAATCATATGTTTGACATCCACGAGAGTCTCTGATAGCAGGTGTTAGGTATAAAGACAACAACAGATCTTGCCACTTTACTCCTAGCTCTCGGAATTGTTTATCCAGGACTATTAGGCGTCAACTATCTGCTTACTGGTATAACCATCATAGTATTCACACATGCTAATATTGCTGGCGAGTTTGTCTATAGGTCGCGTTGGTCAAACCATTACTGCTCCTACCACATATCGTTATCTGATATTTCAAGGAGTTCTCCTTCGATAGAGCACGAGCCACTTCCACGTGCCAATCTCTATGGTGCGATATCGTTGTCTTTGGTATGCACCTTTCTCGGATAATCCTTTCTCACATTAAAACATTATTAAATGACCATACGAGCCCTTCAGATGTAGGGTTTGGTTATCATTCAATTACTAATCCAGACAGTCCAGACAAATCGATGAGTGTGGTTGACTCAATAGATAAACGGTGTCTGATTTCAAGACCTAGAGGAATTATTCTAGGATATGGCTGTTGTTTTACCCTGTTACGTTGTACATAGTATATCCGGATACGTGTACCTCCTCAAATGTATAGATCTGTATCATCAGAGGAGAGGAGAGCAAAGATAACGCAATGAAGCCACCACCGATCGTAAAATGCAATTAACAAATAATTGAATAGAGCATATACCTGACCATCGATTGTCATTCAGCTCTGATAAATATGGAACATGTTGATATAAAAACCCAAAGAATGCCATAAACACAACATGCGTACGCCAACACGCACATACACATGTACGTACGCATGCGTAATGGCCATCATCCCGTTTCTCCCACATCCCGTACCTTTGTTATGGAGCACAGGTGGGCTTCAACACAGGTAAACCGTCATGACCTGTCAATAACACACTGAAATGTATTCCCATTTCAATCAGCGCTCTGTCATCAGCTGAGAATAATCTCCGCTGTCAACGTCGCTCCTTTGATGTCGATTACTCTAATCAGTCCCTCGTAGGCTTAGCTATCAGTCTACCGATCCTGTCACTTTTCTCAGTCTAGCCGTTGCACAATTATGAAATCTATTTGTTGCTTGTTTTTCTTTATGGTTTCCTATTCTAGATCTGCCATGACAAGTCATGTCAACTGGCAGACTGGTGTGCTGCTACGAACAAAATAGCGATGCGCTCATATAGAATAATTATTTGAAGGCGTTAAAGTCGTATTCAGATTCAGTGCATTTCTATAAACCACCTACGATTGTACAATGTAGGAAAGTATTGGCCCGAGATTACGAAACTTTTCTCAGTACAAGTTCATGCTCAACTCAAAGTTTTGTTCACAAATCACCATACAAAAACTGAGCTTGAGCATGAAATCGTACTAAAAAAAGTTTCATTATCTCGGGGCCAGATCTTGATCTTAGAATATCGTGCTGACCATTTTATTAGTCTTTTTTTTCTCAAGATGTTTTACACTTATAGCTGCGTAGTTCTTTATTTTTTTGCATATGCATATGTAAGTTAATATTAGATTTTATAAATATTTTCATTAGAATTAGTTGGCTGTCATTAACGATATACACATATGTGGGTGCATAAGACAACAATAATACTATTCTAATCCTACCAACTTCATCATAGTCATTTCAGTATAGAAAGTCGTAACATTTATGAGTCATTCCCATTATATCATCGCTACCTGTCAATCATCTGTCACCTGTACTCGTCTTGATGTCTTGCTTTGATCCCTGTCCTTCCATCCCTAGCATGTCCGCCTGTCCGTCACACGACGTCCACGCTAATCTCGGGGAAACTCGCGAGATGCTTCATATGCACGGTGGAATTAATAACCGTCCAAATGAAGTAATGCACTGAGGTCTACGTTGGTTTTGGTCCACCGGGGGAGCGTTTACATCACGATATATTTCAGGAACCAACTGAATTCCAAGAAAGTGTTTTGGGTTATTGCTCTGAAAACGTTCTCTGACGCTGACGACAGAGTTGATGGATTTTCGTCTATTGGTTTACCACGTGCTGCACAATGCGGTTGTTCATTTAACATTGTTCTAACAAAAACATGTCGTCTTACCCAGGTTCTGCATGTTCTTTCAGACATGTGATATGACTGATGTCGGCAGCATGCAGAGTTGCCAGGTTTCTATCATAACAATTCAATATTCATCTGACATAGGTGCATGTGGGTGTAAAGAAAACAACAACATAAACCCAACGTTAAAGTGACGGTGGATAGCGCTGGCCATATTCAAAGCTACTTAGGTCGTGCAGTACGCGACAACCATCTACCGGTATTCACGACGGCGTCATAATCTGCTGGTGACGGCTTGCATTTTTGTAACAAGCATTCGCAGAAAGCCAGACTTTGCAGACATTGTCGCCCGTACAGTAGAGGCCTATAACCATCATACCTCACCATCGGTGTGTCTGTGTATGCAGTAAGTCCAATGTCAATTTCTCCATCAGTCGTGTATGTTCCACGTTAATGAAGTAATAACGCTGATCCGCTGGGCACACAACTCGGTAATAAAAGGGTGACATTTCAACAGATTTCGTCTCCGTAGCCTATGAAGTCGATCCTTAAACCCTCGCCGCTAATCCCGGATACTTGGTAATGTGATATTGAACGCTGCGATGAATAACTGGGAGTTGTGATTTACCGACGCGCTTCATTGTACTGGTCACTTCCAGTCCAACAATACGTGGACGTATGAGGCGACTACTGTGGTTTGTGTTATAGTCAGTTAAGATGACACCGGATTAACCAGAAAGTTAAACACAGGTTTTTTAAATCAATTTCTCAGATTTCTGATAAGCAGATGGGCATCTGAGAAGCAGAAATAGCTTTTAAATTATATTTAAATTTATGCTAAAAATACTATTAATTTTAATAGTAGTAGTAGTAGTAGTAGTAGTAGTAGTAGTAGTAGTAGTAGTGGTTGTGGTGGTGGTGGTGTTAATGGTAGTAGAAATAAAATTAAAAAGCGATGCCAAAATGCAAAGTTTAAGGGAAATATAATGCGATAAAGCCAATAAGACCCATACAAACATGGCCTTTCCCAAAACCTGAACGAACTCCTGAGAACAAACGAATTCAGATGCAAGATTGCTGGATATGTCTTGCTCAAACATGAGATATTATACCTGGAATTTGATCCGAGGTGCACCGCGTACAATTTCACCTGAACGGGCGGGAAATATTCTCAAATTAAATAAAGACCAGCTGACTTGCAGCAAGTTGTACGACGGTTTCTAGCCAGAGTCCACCACTCCCCCACCCCATCCTTCCCTCTCAAAGAGGACCGAGCCACGTCCGCGGTCAGTAGAAAGTCTGGCTTCCTCGCTAGACAAATACGTTTATGTTGGACAAATATATTTATGTTAGATGAGGGATTATTATACGGATGTTATTATGATACACACTTCTTCCCAGCTACACGTAGGACTTGTATTATAAATATGAAATACGTGTGTGTTCTAGGAAGTATGTATAGTGGTTTCCGTTGATATGTTTGACAGATGTTTTGAGGTTCTGCCATGCAATGAACATAGAATGGCTGAAATTTTAGCAACATGAGTAGAGTAATGTTAAATTGCATGTCCGTTTCGACCTGCCTTTTAGTTGTGGTAAGTCGAAATACGGGAAGTGAATTACATAAAGAGGTACTTTCATAAACAGTGTTGATGTCCTAGGCCCGGTACCTTTCAAACTCATTGAAAGGAAATAGAAAACTTTAAACTATTAATTAATTATTGTGCAATTGTAGTCACTGCCTAATTGTGTCATTAAATAATCATATCTATTGTTCTTTTTAAAGGTATTTTCGTTAATTAACTAGAAGGCGCGTAGAAGGTCGGATAGAATTACGGCAATTTGTCCTTTGTCCTTTTAGATAAAATTGGCTTAATATTGGGTAAAGCAAGATTAATTATTACTACTACTGCTACCACTACTACTACTACTAATAATAATAATAATAATAATAGTAGTAGTAGTAGTATAGTAGTAGTAGTAGTAGTAGTAGTAGTAGTAGTAGTAGGTAGTAGTAGTAGTAGTAGTAGTAGTAGTAGTAATAATAATAACAATGATAATAATAACAATGATAATAATAACAAAAATAACAATAATAACAACAATAATAGTAATAATAGTAATAATAATATCCATCATTGGGAGAACATAATTTAAAACAGATCAACTACTTCCTGTACACAAAGTGTAATTAAGTTTCTATAAAAAGACAGTTCAGAACGTGTGCATTTGTACTTACAAGATTTCCTTGAGAAGTATAAATTATCCAACTGAGGTACACAGTGGTATGTTTAGCGCAAATGTTTTATCATCCACAGTACCAGCGCGCAGCCTACAATGAATCCGTCTCACAGCCTTTGTTGCACAACATATGGTTGGTATCACAATATTTGTCGGAAAACACAGAGCATGGAAGGTAAACAAGCGATCCGGTTGATTATTTCCCCGTCCAGCTCGATGTTAACAAGACGAGTGTCTAGAGACGTGTGGGAAATCGCTTTTCACCCCCAATAAAAGCCATACGACTTAATCTGCAAATACTTTACAATAAAACGTTGCTGCCCGGTTTATAATATCGAACCTTGCTACTAGCTGCGTGTCTATATGGTCTGGCCCGGTTAACAGTGAGAGGTCTGGGCTGTCACTCATTCTATAACGTTGTAATATTCAGACAGAAGATGTCAGTCTCCCACCAGCTTACCCCGCTGTGGCTGTTTCTCTCTCCCATGTAATTCACCCCAGACCAGCGCTGCCCTTGAATTAAGGGTATAATAACCCTTGATGAGACCCCCGGTGCTAACTGTTGCACCCTCCCTACCTCACGAAATTAAGACAAGAGTTTCGCAAAAGGTGTCTCCACACTTGCCAAGACTTAAGACTCTCTGGCAGTACACTCCTACTGGTGCTTCTCTTAAGTGTCGCGGACACGACTTGTCGACTTTACATTGACACGTCAGTTTTTCACACAATGGTTTCCTCGTGCTGGTCGACTTGTGCATAATGCAGTTAATTTTTACCGTGTTTTGTTCATTAACCAGAGACTTCGCCTGACACCTGAGTATCATTGGACTATATTCATACTGTCATTAACAATACAAAGCGATGTATAACGTGTGTACCCCTAGCCTGCATTTCTCTGCAAGCAAATCCAATATTTTACCACAACTTTCACATGTTTCATATTACTTTGGTACTATTTCCGTCTGTGATCAACCTTTTCCGTATAACTTTAGCATGTGCTCTTTGATAACACGGAAATAAATACCGTCAGTTACACAGAATTATGATTTTGGATGATTTTATTTTTGAAAGATTGAATACACTGTTGTACTGCATTGAACATCGGCAAGGAACAAGGATAGGTGTAGCAGGTTTTGGGGGATTTCCTATTCATGTATAGATCACATTTCTAAACAAAGACAAGCCAGGACAACGACTTTTTTTGTTTTTGTCTTGAAAGATCTTACAAGGCTTCGTTTCAACACGCTCGTTCCCACTACTTTGAACATGTCACTGTTGCAAGCCATTGAATCCTATCAGAGGAACATGATCGTTTAAGCCAGCACCGTAAAGGAAAAATCATCCGTCATCTTACGATCGTAACGCACGCACACACGCCAGCGAACTCGGGGTTACAATGAATGGTTACAATCGCGCGAAGAGAATACATCTACGTCTTGCCAATTATTGAATTAAACAAAGTCGTGTCTGTTCTAGCTTTTCACGCCGAATTGGCCGATTTGTTTGGATCATTACCTGGAAGACTAAGTCGTTTGCTGACTCAAATGACATTACTACGGCCACCTCGAAGACCTATCTTTACTATTGAAACACAGGGGAGGACCATTGCGTGAGTGATCGCTTTCCAGTCGGCGGATTCACAGAGTAATTTTCAACAATGGAGCTATCTTGCAGGAATCTATCTGCCTTATACAGGAGACAGGCAACGAATCTCAGTAGAAGCGATGTTGTCGAGTTCGTGTCATGTGATAAATATTTCCTTTATGTATTGTGTCAAAGCCGAACTAGAGCTCTTCACTGACACTGTTATCCTTAGACGTTTACAACAAACTATGCTAGACTAATGTTTTTCAACTTCATTTACTTGTTACCTTAGCAGCTTGTTTAATGATTACTTCCATGCAATTGTATTAGAGAGGCAAATACGTGATCGCAAAAAGATAATAAATATTGTAAATGTAACCGTGAAAATCATTGATGAATTGTTTACATGTTATTGTTGGAGTGCTTTCGCTTGACATTGAATGGAACAGATGTTAGAAGTGTCGGTAAACAAGTCCACATTCTATTTGATAACAGCTCTGCATATTTACTGCTAGATTTCGTAATACAACTTCCAATAAAATATTTCGAGGTAAATTCTACGATTAAATTATTATCATTATCATCAACTCTAATGTTCGCAGCTCTTATATATTTACTACCAGTAATGGCATGATATCGTGCCAATGTTTGATGCTATCATGTCAAGCGTGTGTGTACACAGCATACACATGTATGCATGTCATTTCACCATTCACGAAAAGTGATAGACTTTACAAGATTTCAATAAATGAAGAAATGTACGTGTATGTGTACGCATGGCATACTGGAATGATATCCTATTATATCCATGCAGTCGTGAGTTATTAACAACAGTAATTAAGTATGCGTGGAGATAGGATACCCATCTTGGTGATAACACATAGATTATTAATATACAGAATACCGTATTAATATATAATAACCCAAACATATCAATGTATACCTGAGGTACATTGTAAATAAAATTCAGCAAATATCATATATACAGTATTATGTTTTCTGCACTCAGCGAATGGATATAGATTAGTACCGTAGGTCCGTTTAACACATTCCAAAATATAATAAAATTACACATTTACTGAATGCCTCAATTTACAACATTAACCAGACAGATAATATTATTTGTTACATCTTAATTCGTTTACAGTATATCAAATGTAAGAAACCCACATAAAATAATGTAAATTTAGTCATGTTGTCTAATAAGAGACGATTTGCAATTACTACTACAGAATCTAGTTAATATATTATCCGAAACCTGTGCTTCTCTCTTGCTATGGAATAGGCTACTATACCCCTTAGGGTGGTACCTAGTCTCTCTCACAGACCCTGTTCTCTAATACTCCTATTCGAAATATCTCCTATGGACAAAAGCAAGTCTAGATTTTCTGGGGAACAGGTTAAATAAATTCATAGGCTCCTTTCATATTCAAATAGTATACATCAGTAGAATTTATTAAAAATAATTTACTTTCATCCTGAGAGACTATTGACAGTCTACTGATACATGTACTTACAGCTAAAAGTGCACATTTACTTCATTGGTATTGTATCTCGGGGGAAAATCCAACCAAATCCCTTCTAAACCAGAAACAGTAAATCATCTAAGTGAATACAAAACCTCACAAATCCTGACATTTCAAAAGGAATTTCTCACCGATAAGTAGCAATAGAACGATAAGGTGCCTTAGTGATCAACAAATTTCAACTCTTTTGATGATCTTATCATATCTGCCTCTATCCGCCCCACAACCCCTCACGAATGCACCAGGCACCCCTAGTGGTCAAACTGGAATCCAGCTATGGGTCCAGACATTGGTGGGTCCAGGCATCTGCTGGTCCAGGCATCTGTTGGTCCAGACATCAGCAGTCAGCTGTGCATCTTGGTCAGATGCGGCCATTAAGTAGGCTTATATCCACCCACTCTTATATCCTTCCTCCAGACCTTCAATGGATTTAATGGTGCTGCTTGCAATCTGAATTATTCGCCTGCTGCCTTCCTTGAATCTTAATACTGGCCTCCCGTATCAAATACTTCTGATGTTGCAGTCAGTTTATCTCTTTCATTAAATCATTTTTTTAAGTCACAGTTTATCTATTTCGTTAAATGTGAGAGAAAAAAACTAATAAATGTAAATATTTTAAGTTATTTTTATACTACTTGCAATAACTTTTCACAAAGAATTCAAGATATTTAATAGATTAATTCAGACAAAATGTTTCCGTATATATTTCAAAATGCTCAAAAAGAGAAAAATTTAAAACTCCAAGCGTTGCCCAAACGCAAAGCAATTAAACATCATCCCGATGTTGTATATCAATCTCGATGTCTATATCAATCTCGCCACAAACTTCTGTCACTCGAAAATCTCTTATCCAAACACACATCAATCCCTTTAAATCAGTCTTTTTTAAATCAGTCTTTCCTAAAGCAGCTTTCAGCAGAGATGTTCAAGGGATAAATCCTGGCGCTCGCCAGTCCGACTTGAAAGAATTCCGGAATTCCGGAATGCTGCAGCACCCGTTGGTTGGTTGTTAATTTATCAAAGATACAGATTGTCCCGACACCCGTGGGTAAAAACATATCAATACCCAATTGAGTGAAAACAATAACTTACTAACTCATTTTAATGCATAAATGTTATTTTATACGTAAATGTGTATAAATATGTTATAGAGGTCGATAACTATACTGTAGTATTGAACCAATGACCTGTTAATACCAATACATCATTGGATGCTAAACTCATATCGGCATGCCATGCTCGACAAATCTTGGCTCAAATGTCAAAGGAAAAATAACTGAAAAATCCATGGCAACTGTATGGTAACCCGTGCGTCAATCATTATTCAACGCAAACTTCGTGTTTCGTAACCTACTATTCAGAAGTGGATCAACAGCCACGTGGCATGGAGACTCCGACTGCAAATTACTCACCTCTCTCGGGCTAATAGAGACAAAGTCAGGAATAATTATCTCTGCCTCATTACATCTACGGATATATTGCAGGGCATTTCTACAGCTGTTCTCTGTAAGGCCGGGACCCCTGTAGGCTTACATACATCCCTGCCCTCAATGTTGTAGATGTCGCACTTGTCGCTGAACATTTCCAATGTGGTTATTTTTTCTCTTCTTTTTTTTTGGACCCACCAGTATCTTTGTCAAATGAACAACTTGTCATGGGAGAAAATACCCGGCAGACGTATTGCTAGTGAGTGAGCGAGTTATTGTTTTACGTCACAGCAGGCATTTTTCAAGTACACACGATGACATGTTTTTCAAAAACACGTACACACGATAACGTGTTGCGAGAAATAACACGCAAAAAAATGATCCCATGATAAAATGATGTAATTGAAACCTTCCTATGTATATTCAAATGATTTTTTTATATTTCTTTTTAGAATTATTGCTTTATGTCGCAGCAGGAAGATCAGGAATGTTATGACGAGAAAATCTATAGAAATTATAAGCCATCTATTTCATGTAAGCAACAAATACATATACCTACGTGTATGTAACATTTCCTCCCACTACAACAGATACCATCTCCCCAACATCTATAATATACAATACTTATGATTCCAAATAATGTAAAAATATTCCTGTTAATATTAATAATATGAAATCCAATTATACTATCTAGCTGCATTACACACTAGCTTAAGATTCCATGTCAAATAAATGCAGAAGATATTTAATGAAATTAGGTATTATTGGATCTAATAGATCATAGAATATTTCTTATGACTAGATGTAGGTAAAAGAACAATCACTCACAAAAGAGGATTTCAATAAATTAATATTTCTGAACTTTATATGATGGATAACTAGTGTTTGTGATATATGTAAACCAGGGAATATTGAGGTTCCCGATGAATTCTCTGCGAGTCTACTCCGATTCTGAGGATAAAGCGGTCCCACAAGGGAGATTACTGGAGTAGATACGAGGAGCAAAATGGAGGCAAGGTCACCAACTAAGCCAGCCGAAGTTGCCCTCATCAGACGCTGTAATTGCAAGTTAATCTGGTTATCGCGAACCATTCTAAGCTATGTGTCTGCTTCGAGTGGGAGGAAAACCCAGACATGTTTGATTTAATATATTAGCATACATGTTTATATAATAATTCACAAAAGTCGGCCACTATCTGAGCCTGTCGACAACAAGAGACCTGCTCCTCGTGCATTAGCTATATAATATATCACAATAGCACACTAGATCATGTGTAAATCTTTCTATAATTAGAGCAGAAAACAAAACTGTAATAAATGTTGTTCGATGAAGACACGGAATTGACTTTCCTCCTAAATAACGTCGTACTTAACCTACTATTCTTGATACAAAAGCATATGAAGATCACCAAGACAGACGGTCCCTTTGTTATTCTTGGCAACAGTCGAACGGCTAAAGTCAAGAAGCATCGAGAACCATCTCAGAAAACTCTCTACACTGCGTAAACAAAGGTCGGGATGCACTACAGAAATACTACAATTCTGTCGGATATAGCAAGGAGAGGCCGGAAACTGTGATGCAAGTAGTAGTTGCTGCTCATCAAGAACTGGATGTGATTTTTTATCGAAGAAAATTGAGTAAGAGAACCACCTGGTTGTTACTCAGTTCAGGGAATAATGAAAACATCACCTGCCAAACCACAACCGATACAAATGTTCTCAGTATGCTATAAAAAGTCTTCATGAACAAAGCCTACATCACACTACACAACCCGACCCAACTGAACTGGATGGTCCAGATGGGTCGTGTAATGTGAACAGAAATCTTGGTCGTCGGCGACTGATTTTCCGTGGTTCTGACTCTGTTTTTAGGCAGAAAATCAGTTGCCGATGACCAAGATTTCTGTTCACGATTACACAACATGACTGGACCGTCTAGTCCAGTTGGGTCGCATCGTGTAATCTGATGTAGGTTTAATGCGAAATGTCAGAATTTTGAATGTCTTCAGCTTTGACCTTTGCTTCAGGACTTCAAACATGATGACAGTGTCTTCAGCTGACTCTGTCATGGTTGCTGGGTCGAATTGAGACTTAGAACAGCTTTCAAGATTATTTCACTCGTATCATGGCTTGTATGTATTGTGTGCACATGCCCTGCTTGTACTAGCCTAGATTTCCACCAGATGGCACTACTGGTCTCCAGGGTACTGCTGTCTCATTGGATGATGGAGACACAAACTGGAGACATCAGGAGACATACATGGAGACACATGGCAAAGCAGACAGGTACATACATCCCACTAGCTATAGGATGAATTTCACGAAAGGCTCGTATCGGTAGTCAGATTTATGTCATTTCCAGTTATGGTAAAAGCATGGCATATACCCCGATTTATGCCAGGACTAAAGTACAACCCATTTGTGAACAGCCGGTCAGAAGACTGATGCTCTTGGCACAAAAGCTGTTTACAAAATACGTCTGCTAAACTGCTTCGTGAGATAACAAGTGTACAATAACAATATGAATACATTCGGTAACTGAGCAAACATGGCGAGCAGCCATGACAAACTTCAACAACTTCAGGAACTGAAGAGATAATTGGCAATCCTGAAAAACATGATTATATACTGCCTGATAACATAACCATTCCTAGTTTGTTTTCTGATACCCTAAACCATTAAGAGAAAAACCATCAACAAAGCCCAATCCCTCTTCACAATGGCGGTACATTAGATTCTGTAACAATGTGTCCAAGACAACAGATTTATCAAATTAATGCAAAACATAATTGGATTTAATCTGCGATGTAAGTGTCCTTTTCCTGTTTATTCATTATTTTTCCCTCTCCACCTTACGGCCGAGAAATAATCGTGATGCACCTGTTCCTTATTCCTGCTGTAATTACCCCAAGTATATCTATGGTGGATTGCCTTCCTGTTGTAGCTCTCGCTTGCTACAAGGTAGAAATGTTCTCATCATGGACACCCATACAGCCGACAGTCTGCCTTGACTTACGATGACAATGTACATTTCCCAGCTTTCAAAGTGACGCCTTCCACGTTATTTACGTGATTTTTTCCCCCCACATATTTCAACACATTTAACATTTAACGTGCGCTAACAGAAGGCATTGCAAATAATTGCTTAATAGCACCATATCACTGAATACTTGAAATAGAGAATAATATCTTTGCCTTTGAAAACAGCAATGAAAGCTACGTAAAAATATTTGTAATTTCTGAGAATGGAATCGTCTAGACGTTATCTTGGTATGATACAACATTGTACTCCTTTGTAGATCATTACCATGAATTGTTGAAATATTTGGACAACGAAGATGGATTTTCAAAACATTCTTGGCTCAATATCCAAACATTTGCCGCCAAAGAGAATATGTCCAATACGAGTTGAAATGATTAATACGTACAGATAACCTGAATTCAGTCTAGGAATATAGTCCTATACCCATAATAAAAACTAGGCTCAGTGAACATATTCCTAATATTTCATAAATATACCTTGTTTGGTACTTAAAAACAAATAATAAATTATTTGATTGTTTTATCATATATAAGAGGTAGAAGACTAATACCTATAACGGTGCGCGAGTGGGTGATTATGGAGTTTAACGTTGCTGCGGAAATCTTTCACGCATTTGTGGCGAACCTACAACACAACGACCAATCAAATAGAAACTGAAAAGCCACTGCTGATCACAACGTGGCCATCTTTAAAAAAATGGCATCTTCCAAATTTTGCAAAACATCCTGACAACTTCAGTTGAAATCCATCCAATGTAAAAACAAACATCGACAACAGTCAATGGACAACAGTCAATGGACAACAGTCAATGCGATTCTTTTCAGTTTAACGTTGACTGCACAATATGTCGTTTCCATCAAAGATGGCCTGTTGACTGCACAGCATGTTGTCTCCATTGATCATGGCCTGTAGGTGGCACGACATGTTGTCTCCATCGATGGCGGCGAACTCGGGGTAGGCTGATGGTACACCCATCATCAGACCCATCATCAGACTCATCACCAGGGCATCCATGTTGTGCCGACTGTCATTCGTATATAAAACCTCCCTGAACTCTGCATACATCTCTAGCAGTGAGATAGACAGATAGGTTGGGTATCGGTTCTTGAAGCTCTCGTGTCTACTACCAGAACACCAGCACTCTCGTAGCCATCTCTTAGCAGTTACGAGAGTGCTATAGTCTTGTAGTCGATACGATAGCTTTTAGAAACGATACCCTGTTGTGCAAATGCTTCCTGGTTTTCAACAGAGCAAACAATTTGCAATTTTGTATTCCAATCATCATTGAACAGTAATACGATGTATTTTCTACTGGTATACATAACTGCAGGTACCCTATATAGTAGTGTAATGATGCTTACAAATCGAGGTAAATGTGACATTAAAGAATCTTGCGTTGATTGCGTTGATTGTACTAGGTAAACAATAGAGTAAGATTATTTTATATGGAGCATATAAAATAATCTTACTCTATTGCTTACCTAGTACAATCAATTCCAAAATGTTAACAACAGCAATAAAATTCAATCTTAACAATAAGTATATTTGTAAAAACAAAGTACATGTATTCTAACAAGTCCTCATTTGCAAAATGCTTTACTTAAAACAAGTTTTCATCTCTATTAGCTGTTGAACTTATTGTCACAGCCCACACTTAATTAATAATGGTTACTTTTATTACTTATTTCACAACACAACATGCTCATATTATTTCTTAGCCATTTTGATTAATTTCATGCCCAATTACAAAATACGAACCCAATTTCCAAACATGATATACCACAATCTTTTAGCATTTTCTGTTAATTAGTTACACCACGCCTATAAAACAACTAGACTAGCCGCCATTTCATAAGTTAGTAGTTCCATTACTCAATTCCAATAGCGCCAGTAATCAAAACACTTCTGGATAATAGCCTATCTCGTGTGCATGTTGTTATCACCGAGCAAACATTGGCATGCAGTCAGGACACATAACTCGGAATGTGTATAAATGCGCAGATATTGCCTAAAGTTTTTTGCCCAATTTGTAGTTGGATCAACAGCGTGTCGGCAAGAGGTGTTAAAACGCGTGGTTTGGCTCCAATGGTTGGCCCCCTCCTGTGGCGGAGTATATCTGTATCCAATCAGAGGACAGGTGCCTCGCGGCTGGTGGACCCGCACCACCGTCCCCAGGTGGTCGTGAACCACCCCCACCCCCACCCCACACTTCCCTGACTACTAAAACACCGCTTCTACATCATTATTCCACAGTTCTCTGGTAAACTCTGCAATCTCCAGGTATCGCTTGATACCGACTTAACATTTCTGAACTGTTAAGCAGATGATGTTTTCAGAACGAGTGGGTGAATCCTTGTTCAATATCGCTGCAGCAATCAGAGATTAATGGTTTAGGAGACATCCACACTTATCGAAATGACTATATCCCACGTAAATTATTGATATTTAACGTGTGATTTGGATACTGGAATCAACTTTGTACATTAAATTCTAACATATTACTGTGTGAGAACGATGGAAAAAAGTGTTCTTTAATCTACGTTAAAGTATGGCGACACATTGCCCGTGACGAGCTGATGACGTGCATACATGCGACGTCACAGTGGCTTGACATCATGTCAGGGGAAACACCCAGTTGATGGAACAGCCAGTTAACGGGCCCAGTTTATGTAATTGTAAACGGACGTTTGATGAATTTTCACAATAGTTATTGTTTTACAACAAATGTGTGCTATGTCAGAACAGCAATAGAGTATGGTCTACCCCTATATATACTGTATTAAAGTATTGTTGATTGATTGAATTATTGCTTTATGACGGAGCGGGAATATCTCACCCATAGGCGACGACGTATTAAAATATAGTTTTGCCCTGAACTATTTTATATCCCTTAAAGGCATACAATCACAGATTTTTATGAGCACGTAGCACTATATTTGAGTAATAAATGTAAACTACATTCATT
>JAULBP010160908.1:0-15044 GCA_032355345.1 Lepetodrilus pustulosus | reverse complement strand
GAACACGCGAAACCCCTCGTAGTGTGACAGCGTATAGTACAGACTGATGTACTATCGCTGTCAGGAGAGCATGAGATGAGACATGCTCAACCCACTTCCTAACATCATATCTGAGCAGTTATCCTGAATAATTATGTTAAATAAATGTGTATATTATTATTATTATTATTATTATTATTATTATTATTATTATTATTATTATTATTATTATACTGTCCCCTCACGAAATATCACCATCACTGATCGAATAACATGCTTAGAACCGTCAATCAAAACGGTAGCATCGTCGCTGACTCGCCATACGACTAGTTCTATCCCGACAAAGTCTGCGCCGATTCGATTTTTGATTCTGTGCAGACTCGTCTTTGAACGATCCACGACTAATCGTGGATATGTAATTTAGGCCGACGTGATATGCCACACATGCAACTACATATTTTCGCATCACCGACTATGTATTGACGACGGTCGGGAGTCGGTATAAAACGAGTCGGTACGACGATCAAGTTGCGTGCATGTGTAGCGCTGGCATTAGATACAACAGCCATAATTATGACGTACCGACAGTGCGTGGCATTAGTGCAATTCCGTCATTCATCATGCAATAGCTCTCCTAGATCTATCCCAGGATAACATAGTAGAATCTTTCCTATGAGTCTCATGCGAATGCATTGCCTTGAAGATACACCGAAATTGTATATTTATCAATTCATCCGGGTATGCAATGTCGTCATTGGTAGGAATTCTTTAGATCGCGTGACGGATTTCGAGATGGCATTAAAAAACAACAACAATGATTTAATACATTAATGAGCAACCTATCGCGGAAATAGCTATTAGTCGGAATTTGGGTCGTAAATATTGTGTTACTGTCGCAAGAATGTATAGCGTCATGCCCTATTAGTTATTGCGTTGATCAAAAGTCACAATGCATAATATTTTAATGTGTATAGATTGATGATGCACGTGCACGAGTCTGGGTCCAAACTGACAGCATTGGGTACAAACTACAGCTAACTGCATCCACTTCGGTCGTGAACCTAACGTGTCTCTGTTGGCACCATTCGAGATGCCATCATGTGTCATCCATTTATCGGGAACCATTGTTTACTGAGATCGACGATGTTACGTGCACATATTGACGTGATGTACAACTATGTAGTGGTCCTGCTGTGCGAATCCAATACCCATCACGATTAAAAGATTGATGCGATAAATGTTAAAACTACATACTTCCATTGACGGATTCTCGCGGTGGATGCAAACCGGAAGTTGCGGTCACGTGGTCTGGTAATAATTCAACGTTGATGGATAGGTACTTTCGAAACATCGGTGACAGAGTAAAGCTGAAGCGAAACAGCAACGATACTGGGTATTGCAATAACGTTATGATACATTGATAGCGTATCTCACGAGACACAGTGCTCAATAAACACCGCCTTGTTTAACCCTTCACCTCCTAGCGTTATTGTTATGCAGTCATGCAAATACTATTGAGAACGTGTCATAGCTATCAGCTGATCATGGCTAATAACACTATCTGTATGCCATCCGACGACCGATGTTAAGTAAGCAATGTCTTTGTATGTATTCAAGAGGCTATGCGTTTTAGCCACTGTTTTCCATATGTATACAGCAGCACTGAAACATTCATGATATTGCCAATGGTACATGGTTAACGTCCACATATGCTGAACCTAGTGCTCGTATACCTTCACTGCAATAGGTCGATGCGGATTCACTTAAAAATGAGGTCATTGGATATGCATTACCTTTCAGTACCAATCTACTCGTAAACAAATTACTCCATACCAGTGCTTGCAATGCTAACACAATGACGTTGATATTGGCAGTCTTCGATTTTATTTTGCGCTGTCTATTGGGAATGCCAAGTCTTCGATACTTCGATACTTCGGTACTTCGGAGGAGGAAGGTTAGTATATATTAGAAACGTTAGGAACCTTGAGGAGCACATGCATTAAGGTCACATCCAATAGCAAAGTAGGCGTCCTGTTCCAGGATCCTAACAGAATCCTAACAGGATCCTGGCAGGACACTTTTACCTCGTATGTCCTCGTTTAGTTTTGAGCATCCACGTTAGCTGTCCTTTTCCTGTGGATCACACAATGAAATTTCAATAAACGCAATGGTAATTTAACGGCAGAAGAGACAACAGAGAAAATTGGATAATAAACTTACGGAGTAATCTGTTCTATGTCAAAGCTTTTCTCAAAACACGTTAGAATCTTAGATTTAGAATGCATTTGCATTTTTTTCGAGTCTTCATTTTATCTACTGACGAACACATTAGTTTATAACGTCCTCTTTTCCCTCTTAGATATTGGCCACCGGTTTAGCCAAATTACAATATCCTATGACATAGATGGCGTAAGAAAAAGGAGGATTAAATTCCCCTGATGCAATATGATACAAATTCGCCGTTGGACACGCATAAAGAAGTACTAAATGTACATTTAATTAAGATAAATCATTGACAAAAAATATTTCGATGGAATCACTTGAGCGGCAGCCAACATTGGATTACTTTGCAAGTCTGCTGATATTCAGTTAATGTCGGATGCGTATCCCAAGAGGAATCTATGCAGATCCACATGTCAAGAACAGTTGCCATTTACGTTCATAATAAAATTGTCGGACGCAAGTCTCGTCCAGTTTTCTGGACATAACTATGGTTTGCTGAAGACTGCTATTCCCAGAGGCAATAACATAAACTGCTGGCTGGTTACAGTAAGCGATATTTCCACACTAATATTATTTTTAATTAATTTAAAACACATTCAGGTAGAGTATGCCCCCCATCAAGACACAAACAATTTGAATCACGTAAAACAAATAAAAAATGTGCACAAAATGTTTCTGCATTTCAAGTGATAATGGAAATTATTGCCAAGCCAAATCTCCGATCGTTTACCGATCTGGAAATCTGCCATAGTTCATTCTCTCTAGTGAAATAGTTCTGTAGATTACAAGACGTCATATAGAAGCTACCAACGTGTCTTAATGATGCCTAATGCGTGGTCGTCATCATCAGTTTGGGGATGATTGCGCTGCTCTGATCCCAAGCGTCTACTCTATGCTGCGATCAGCATTCAACATGCGTACACGATTAAAGTCTTACCATGGTCATCCCAGACACAAGTGTGGGAGGAAGAGTATGATTACAAACCATTGGTTTTCTATGACGCCATCTGAGTGCATGCCTGGTTTTAATAGTACAGTTTTATAAGCGCATTTGAGTGGGACGTCTGAAGCCGTATGTTTTGTTTTAGTGCCTTCAGTATGAACAGGTGAAGTGCATGGCGGCAACTGTATGCTTTATACTACGTATTGATTTACTCGATATGTTTAAGGACACTTGATGATGGTATATGTTAGGTATTGATACTCCTCGATTAAAAGTGTGCGCATTTCGATGTAAGATGAACACGGGTATTACCATATCCGCGTATATGGACATTCAATATTACGGCATTCATTAGGGGTTTTCAAGTGAACTTATTGGAATAAGTTTACGTCGTGAAATCCACTGTAACAACAGTGGCATGCGAATTTGTTCATCGGGGATTGCATTGAGGATAATTTCCCCGATGGTTTGTTACTATGAATCTTAAAACGTATGTTCATATTAGGGTGACTGAGACTCGGTGGACATGTCGTCCACGGACTCTAGTTAGTGTACACTAAATATGGAGTGGTTACCCAAAGAATTGTGATCTTTATTGACATTATCATGGGTGGCATTTTTTTTTATGTATGTAATTCATGCATGTACATGTACAACACTTTAGTGAAACACGTTGAACATGCATCCTATTTTAAAACCCTGATGTTAACCGAGATAACCAAACATAATATGAACGAAACGTTATTTTCAATCCTGTATAACAGATCGTTTGGCTTTTAACCGTGTTTGATGGACAATTGACCTATATTTCAAGACAATCCCGATCTAAATTCGCGGACGAACAATTGAAATAACGAATACCAAAGAGAGATACGAAACCGAATCACCCGACACGTAATGCACTGTGATCCTGCGCTCGTGTATGTCCCTAAGTCTCCCCATCAGAGAGCGCGTTCCCTCGTTTATCTCGGCCATCATCGATGTCAATTGAATCGGGTAAGTTAATCTTCTGTGTAATGGGAAGAGTGCTCACTGCGCACCGGAGATAAGGAACCACACTCACCACTCAGAATTATATTAATATCTTGATATCCGGATATCCTGAACACTTAGCTGTGGTCACTGCCAATGGTCATTCCCTCTCGTCAGTGGGCGTAGACATTGTCTGGTGTGAATATTATTTGATATAACGTTACACATTCTCGGACATCGATGGTGATTTTACTACAAAATCCACATTTACGAAGGAATAGTCACTCTTTCTTTCTCGATCGACACCTGTGCCAGCGTTTCACGAACGTTCGGGTGTAAATCGGGGTTTACGTCACTTCCGGTTTACGTCACTTCCGGTTTACGGCACTTACTGCTAAAATGAAAGCATGATCCACGGACGGACTTAGGACTACAGTACGACACTAGTTAAATGCAGGTCGGGCAATAATGAGTAATTTGATATGTTAATGCTCATTACACGGAATTATCATTTCAGTACCTGGAATTATCATTAAACAATTGATATTCTAATGGTGCTTAATCATTTCAGTTTCCTGACAAAAGCTATCTGCATTTAGTATGATGTTAACTTTGTATGGAAGCAATAAGAAGTTAACCATAAGAAAAGACCAACTGAGAATACTATATTTTCACGTTTGTGTGTAAAGTTCGAAACTATATCTTCCTATATCATGTATCATAATTTAGATAAATGTACACTTTACAAACTGAAATTATATTACATTAAAGAGCTACGAATGTTATATGAGTATTATGAGAGTCAGTTAGCACACACCCACACACATTGCTTACTCTGCCACGTAATGTCAAACGCCAACAAGTCGAATAACAAACTCACAACCGGACGTACGCAAGCACGTACGTACAGGCACACCCACGCAGCCATGCATCACACACACACACACACACACACACACACACACACACACCTTTACCACATATCCATCCACAAGTCGAATAACACGCTCCCACTCGTGATTTGCACGCACGCACGCACGCGCACGCACACACACGCTCGCACACTCACACAGCTTATTCTCATGTCAAACACCAACAAGTCGAATGACCATCATCAACGAATCTGGCTTAGCCACGTCAATGTAACTCTCCTATGGAGAGAGAACCCAGTGGTACTTCAGCTTAGTGACAGTCTAATGCTAGTCTAATACTAGATTTGTCGGCTAGAATAACAGTTATGCACTAAAACGTATTTTGCGGCCAAAATTACCCGCAGTCGGTCCATTAAGAGACGCCGTCAGGGACGTAGCTCTAATCGCAGGCAACGACAGCCGCCACTGCGTGTTCTAATACCAAGGGGCCAAGAACCCTCAAATCACGGTCTGGATGATTTTTAAGAAAACCAAGACTGAAGAATATAGTTTACTAAAGTGTAGCGTGTATACATAGAATAAATCTGGGAAGGGGTGAATCCTTTCCCGCATTTAATATCGATTCCCTGCCTAGAAAAATCCAAGACAAATATCTATCTTGGGATATGCTAGCTACACTAATGTCAGCTGAATTTCTTTTTTAAACAAAGCAACAGAATATATTCACACCAATAATATATCAGGAACCGGGAGATATTCACACCAGTAGTGGCTGAAAAGCAAAATCCACCAACAGCTTTTAACTACATTAAAAAAAACATATTCACATCCAAACGGAAATATATCCACATCAATATCCAGAATACATCCACACACAAACACTTGCAGTAACAGCTGCAAACCATACACTGGCCCATCCTCGTACCCGAGAGGTACTTATTCCGTTCTCACTTCATAGTACCCCTGGCTCACATCTAGGGAGAAATCTGCGCAATCAGCCAAGGAGCTAAAAATACAACTATTTTCAGTGACATTACAGTAGAAGTAAAGGGACGTAATTCCAATGTAGACTAGATGCATGTTACCATCAATGTATACAACAGGTAGCAGGAATGATACACGCTATTTCATTGGATAGATTTTTACAGCAAAATCGTCGGGGAAGATATTTCATTGGTTGGCTGTCTGCACTAGTTTTCCCCTAGATGTTTGCCAGGGGTAATGTGAAGTGTTAACGTAATCAGTACCTCTGGCGTTTGGCGATGCTCTTGGGTGAGAGGATGACCATTGCCTCACTATGACAACTGGGAATTGGCGAACATCCGATCCCAAAAGCTGCCGAAAGCAAATATATCCACACCAATAAAATGCAGCAATAGTAACAACACGCAACACAATAGATGGAGGTCATGATTGTGGAGATCTTATAGAGATTCATGAATTGTCATTAGATAAATACGAGCAATTTAGAGATTAGCTACCGAAGTATTAGTATCAATACTGTCTGAACCAGAAGTGTCCTGGCCAAGTGGATGAAATTATATATATATAGTCATATGAAGATCGATAAACCATAGTTGAGACCAAGAAAACACATGGCATTTGTAGCAAAACGTCACTACGGACATAAATGCTTGGAACATGGATTTAGTTCATCAAGCCATTCTGTTAGTGCTTAAATTTCCTCACGTCGAAATGGGTTCCAAGTTTCTTCAGAAGAAGCTCATTGTTAATGGCTGTAATGAAAGAAAGCAATTCGCTTCAGTTGAGAATTGTTTTCTTTTATTTCAGCCATTATTTTGCGTTTTTTTCTTTAGAATTTTACATTCTGTTTGTACCACGATGCGGTGAATTGCAATAGAATCCCACCCCAGGGACAAGATATATACCGGGATTACGAAACAGTTGTTAGTACGATTACATGCTAAACTCATGTTCACAAGTATACGATTGTTGACAAGTGTATCCCATCAAAAGAAGTGAGGTGGTCCGGTTCCAGGATCCGAACAAAATATTACATGGATCCTAACAGGACATCTGAGGTGAACGTGTCCTACCAGTAGAATCCTAATAGGAGTTTGTTAGGATCCCAGGACAGGACGCATAACCCTCCTTTGCTGCGATGCCCATATACACAGCAAACAAAATGTGTTCTGATCCAGGATCCTAACAAAATCCCACAAAGTTCCTTGCATGACACTTTCACTTAACGTTGTTTCTTTTTTGCTGTGATTTAACTTCAGCTTAAGTATTAAATCGTACTCAAAAAAGTTTCGTAATCTCGGGGAAAGATGTATGTAGCGCAGTGTTGCAACGCGTCAAGGCCAAGAGTGTCAGAACTCCATCTGAACGGTTCCTAGCGTCTGTGATCGGACGACCTGATGGCGCAGAAATCGATATGCCAACACGGTTACAGTTCCTCAAACACCTTTCCCGGTTCAATAACCTCATTTAAAAACGCGTCTCCTGCAATCTTCGCGAATCTCCAGCAGAGAAAAAAGAGCATCGAGTGCTAGCTATAGTCACTGATTAACCTAGATCACTCGTGCAAATTGCCGACGAAAGTCGTACGATAAACGTCATGTTGTGTTCATCATAGATGAGGATCCAGTTTTATGCTACTCGCCGTTTGTTAAGAATTCCAATACAAGGGGCTTTGTTCTACTATTTAAACGTGTAGATGTATGACAGAAGCGTATTGTTACTAAATTAACTTAACGTTAAATATGTGTGGCTAGATTTCTACTGATTCACACGAAAAGAGACAGTTTGGTGTCCGGGCCAGGACAAATAACGTGGATGCTCAACAAGAACAGAGGACGTCCGAGATGAAAGTGTCCTGCAAGGATCCTGATAAGATTTCGTTAGGATCCTGGTACATGGTACCTAACTATTTTTCTCTGTGATCCTTCCACAAATCATGAGACAATCTTCAATTACAATGGCTGAACTAATAATTCGTATTACTTTATTAAATAACATGGAATGGCAACCATTATTAATATTCTTTCCGAATGAGAGTAATGGGTTTTGCTTTCGAATACAATTTCTCAAAGTATTGGAATGTATCAGCATGCATATAACAGAAAATCATCCTAAAAATAACTCTGTACTTATGTACGCGGCAACGTAGAAATAACGTAAGTGTATGCAGCTCGAATTACATAACAACGTGTATAGTGTAGCGTGACAGAAACACGAGAACAGACTCTTTTCCAAAAACATAAATACAGAGCAAATCAAGTCAACGTGTATGCGTTAGTTTATGATATATCATTACAAAAACGGATCATTCTTATCACATAGTGAGTACTATATCAGTGTTAAAAGGGATTTGACAGGTTTCTTCGCGTGCCGTATATAGTTTGACCTGTTTTACCTACATAATTGTCTTTACAGTGTTAATATCGGACACATACAGACACATAAATCAAGGTTTGTCTTCGTGTCAGCAATCATCCCGATTCCTAATACGCTAACTTATCATGGCGGGATTGCAACAACTAACGACAGCGATTGTTCGAATGTTGTTAGTATTAAGAGAACAAAATACATATTGCATAACTATATCATATATATATATATATATATATATATATATATATATATGCGCAATAAAACATTAATGTCAATGCTTTCTATTAATATAGTCATTGTAATATTGCAAATATGTATATTACAATTCCCACATTTAATAATCGCACTTGTAACTTAGAGGGTGTAAAACGGCCAAGTGTAGCTCCTATAATATTTACATTGTATATCTAGTAGTAATATAATATCATATATTAAAATAATACATATAAGGGTAGTACATGTAGTATGTACGTAGAAGTTCCGTCCTGATGTTCAAGTTCAGAATATAGCAATCAATTAGTAATCAAGTTGATTAGAAATTTTCAATGTATTTCATTAACGTAATACAACCTGACACCTAACGTGTGCCTTGTGGAAACATTCAACTCGATTATATACCTGCACAGTTCTTAAGTAAAACACTATATGGTAAACCTAGCAGAGATCAAATGACAAATGGTTCGCTTAATTTTATTAGCGTTCCCACGCTACGCGAAAAACTATAACAGACATTAAGTGTTACAGTTGAATCTGTAATACTGACACTAATTCGATTTTAAAAACATCTATAATTCGATTTCAATACCTAGTTTTACTATCAATTCCTTACCCCCGAGTCCACTGTCTGCGAATCATGGGCTAGGTGTCTCACAGTGCCAGATTCCGCACGCCTCACTCCAGGCGTTACGGACTGGTCAGCAAAACGTTGCTTGCTTCATTGAAATTCAGCTAACTGTCAGAAATCAATTGGAACTGCTCAGTGGAGTATCCTGGGCTCTGCCAGACACGCCAAGTGAGGGCATTGCACTGTACAACTGGCTTCAGTGACTGCACCACGGTGTGCTCCTTTGCTAAATAGTAGCAACGTATGGAAGCGTGTGTTAACAAGTCAGTGCGACGTCAATGTATACTGCGCGCGATATACAACTAGAGTACAGAGCATACATCAATTGTATGTACAAATTCAACTTTATTTGGATGTGTAGTCCGATGGAAATCACTTACAGCGGCGCCTCTGTTCCTTCATAAACACTCATCGCGACATCCTGTTAGAGGTAAATAGATACTACATAACATCTTACGAGGTCAGAAGTAGCCATTGCGACACCTCTAGACTAGCAGTATACATAGCGACACACCGTTGCTAACTGGTTTCAGCGACATATAATATTATTATAGAATTCGTCACTGCGACACATAATAAACTAGCAGTATTCACAGTGACACACGTAGCTATATCGTCACTGGGACACGTATTCATTAGAGAAGTCGTCACTGCGACACGTATTCATTAGAGAAGTATTCACTGCGACACATTTATTTTAGTAATCACTGGGAATAATATACGGCAATATAAGTCAGATGACGTCACTGTGACATGGTCTCTATGAAGCATATATATATCCACTGCGACACGTTCCGATTAGAAGTAGTGACTGCTACACGTCTAGATTAGAAGTAACTATACTGCCATGCATCCAGACTAGGCATATTCACACCAACACATCTGAGACTCACACATGTAGATCTGCACTCACCGCCTTATAGATCTGCAAGTCGGAGTCACTATGACACACTCGCGCAGAATAACATACCGGGTATACAGTAACATTTCGTCTAGACGTGATCACTCTTCTAGCGTCAGTAAGTCACGTTAATTACTTCCAGCATTTATCACCGATCTATTCCGATATATACATAATAGTGAGTCATCAATACTGATGTACATAGTATTAGACATCGTGACACGACTCGCACGATCTGTTAGAAGCAATTGAAGCAGTTACACAACATTATCATAGACATGCGTGTCACGGAAGGGTCGTTCTGCAATGGCCTAAATCTCAGTTCGCCATGCTTTTACTATAGCAGGAAGTGGCGTATGTCTCGAGTTACGCCCGGATTACAATACGACCCTATCGTGAGGCGCAGGCCTACAGACAGATACCGGCGAAGATCGTTGAACCTTTGATCAATACATCATTGTGTTGACCCTTTTGTTCGCTATAAGTAGCAGACTGAGGATGCTACGAAAGGCATTGGACTGTATATGTAGACATAGTAATATACGAGTGCATGCATGGGTTGTTCCTTTCGTTCAGAAATATGTCCAGATAAATAATTAAGCTTCCTGATAGGTTTGTCTAACACGCGGGTATGTCTATTGGTATGAAGATTATTATGTTATGAATCAGGGTATCCTTTCACGAATTTCTCTTATCTACTAAGAGACTGGTAGCGCTCCCTTAGGTTAGCAGTGTATTAGCTATCGGCAAAGAGGACGCTACCAGTATTTAGTAGATACGAGAGCTTTGTGCAAGGCACTTTTCGCAGATAACTCATCCGAGTAGGTCTATAATGATGGCGTAAGACAGGTAAAATATTTCGCGAACATTGATTTCAGACGCCCGGGACAGGATTTGAACCCGGGTCCTTTTGGCACCGACGTCCAATGTTCTAAGCAGTGTGCTATCATCATCCCCCATTAGACTAGGCAAGCACTGGCTATCGAAGCGGGCAATCTCGGCCGTGACGGTGTATTGTTTTGATAACATTTATTACAGAATCCCGACAAGTCATCTTTACTTTGTAATGATGTTGTTTAAGCGAACGTTCAATAACACGCCAACGAAGAACAAATTAATTAATTTTCCCGGAACTTAATAATGGCTCGTTTCTTCAGAGGCCAAATACTTCATGAAAGGAAATGTCAACAGAATCAATATTAAATTGTGTTTCAATTCTAATTCACAAACGTATACTGGATGCTGTCGATGGAAATATTCTTGTCGAACTTGTTGAATGACATATTAGTATGACTAATGTCAATTATATCAGGTAGCCGTTGGTGTTAGTAGAGTGCTGAATAATACCTGCGTATATATTGCTATATTTAATGCATTTCTGGCATAATAGGTAACACATATTTTCAAAATACCAATTCTGACCATTTTAGGCATAATTTACCAAATGGCGATTTAAAAAACAAACAGCATTCAATCATTATTTATAACAAATTAGTGTCCACATATGTCATGCTTCACAATGTGATAACACAACTAATTAAATTAATCAATCTGAAGAACATAGACGAATGCCTTTTTTTCCCAGTAAAACGTGACAAATAATAGCAAATATATTTAACTTAGAAGTGACAACCATGTTTTACAAGAATACACAAAAAGGATAATAAAAATAGCATCAACTGGCTAAAATCCACTAGGTTCTATACTTATGTGTTATATCTCTAGAGGTTAAGCATACTGGAAGCAGGCGATATAATCAGACACGAGGTATGAATAATGTAGTGAAATTACTCATAGCTGTGCCACGTATACCCTGGACCTGGTTCTAGAGTCGACTATAAAAACCACGATCTGTTCTTATGCAATTATGTATGAAGAGACGTCGCACTACAAACCAGGACCCATCGAATTCCCGTCAAATTTGTGTTTTCAACATGATTTAGTCACAGTACCAGACACTTCTGTATTGCGTTATCTATCTGGGGTCCAATTTGCATTGACATTTGAAGCAAATACTTGAAATGTTTTAACATGAGAGCGAAGTGTGTAGCCCGTAATATATCAAATACGATGATTCTAATCGAAACATGCCCTTTCCTTCTTAGCAGTGTATTGCTCTGTTCCTGATCAGGAGCAAACAACTCTCTTTTGCAAAGGAAGTTGGAGAAAAGAAATGCCACCACCAACACGACCCTCCCACACATATTAAATTTTTAAATGTTCAACTTACTTCTTGTGGAGATATTATATCCTAAGACGCCATCATGCAAACAGGATACATCTGGATCTGCAAAGAAATAAGTGAACGTAAAAAAGTACCTCAAATTGTTTGTACCGAGCGGTATATATACACACACTGGCTTGTATTATCATACCGGTAGCTTTGTACAATTGTTTACACTGACATATGATTAAACCATCGCAAACTTCTAATTCAAATTAGAAACTGTTTGAAAGATGAGGTAAAAAATCAATGGTGGAAATGAATTGACAGGATTGCCATTGGTTGACATGACCACGTCAATGTAAATGAAAAATTGAAGAACAGTTACCACATGTAATGTGTGGGAACATATATAGTATCCGCGAACGCCAATGTCACGATTACGTCACGATCGATCGGCATGTGTGACTTGATTATATGTAATTAGTTGACCTATGAAATCAGACAACACTGCTTCTCGTTAGCAGTTCAGAATAGTCATTGCTTCTCAAAAAGATATGCACAAGAAGCAACACTGAGACAATTTCGGTATTTAGGATTGACCACGAGACGTCATGGTGATATACTAACGGAACATCAATATATTTCAGCCTGCCTTTCAGACAGTGCCAGATAAAGTGAAGACGGTAAACTATGTAATGTTTTATATTATTCAAGACAATAATAGGAGACAAATATCCATACTATAGATGTATATACGGCGGATCTGCGACGTTGCACTCACAAATGTACTGTTCCTGTGGATATCGTTAATATATAAATAATTCGTTGTTTCTATTTCTGTTTCAGATGTTCCGAAAACAGCTTTAGATTAAATTGCCTTGAACGTGCATGCTATATTAGGTATGCATAATGCAAGGCAGACTCAAGCGAATACAGTACACATTCTGCATCAGCGCAGCTACGCAGAAGCTCCACTGTTAATTAGACACTTCGCAGGCACAAAAAAAGCCACTACATACGCATGTACACTATTACCCGAACATGATGCTTGTCTATGGAAGCATATATCGAACAGTCAAGGACATTGGTAGGATTTTTTCTACGACGTCTTCATACGCATTCCTGGGGCCCGTTGCACGACGCTCTTGTAGCGCTACAATAGTTGTAACTGGTCTCCGGCCACAATAGAAAGCGTTGACGTTACAATAGTTGTAGCCTACAAGAGCGTCGTGCAACGGGGTCCAGATGGCAAAGTAACAATGGTTAGATTACAGATGACCAATCCGTTGTTCTCGACATTTTAATTGGATGTGAATGCAATGGATGACCATAATATGTCATTATCATGATCGTGACACCTAACAAACGCAATGTTGATAAAACTGTACGGTAATCTACATGTTGAGATTGGGTATAGATAAGTAGTATTCTACGAATACAAACCGCGGCAAAGAATTACGTCCCTTGAATTTATCTTAACTATTCAAAAAGATTATCATTATTAATAACATTGCCATAAACTAAGAAAAGCTTTCGCTCAATTTAAGCAAACAGTAAGAGCATATGAACACAGAACACGCGATGTACTTGGAAAAGAAGCAATTTAGAGGTATATTAATGTTGAGAAGCGATGCGGACTGAACGTCCCTGATATCAGAACATCCTTGCCGTGACTGACTCTCACAGAGCTGTAAAGGTTCTATAATGTTTAAGTCATCTAGCTATCTTGCAGGCTGTACATGTATCGTGTTTCTCAGCGTCTATATAACATATTGATTATATATAATAATAATACTATAATCTATCTATATAGCGTCGAGTTACAGCTAGGCTGCTCACATGCGCTTAATGTGAATATTATTACCCCGGCCAATGGATATGTATGCGTTCAATTCCCTCTCAACACCCTGGGGAGTATACACTACACCAGCATCATCAAGGATATTCCACTGTCACACGATCAGGTTCTTGATTTCTTTGATTGTCTCAGACATGGAGCAATATAGGTTTCATCTGAACGCCATATTGTTCGGTATTGTCAATGAGATACCTGCTGGTGTATTGTCACGAAGAACAGAAGCATGCCGATCCTTGAATTTGTACCCGAGTTGTTGGATCGCGAGTCCAACGTGCTACCGACTTAGCCAAAGGTTCAATATCCGTTACTTACTAACCCAGTCACTTCTGAGCCTCCGGTGAATTCTCTATGGTACCATTCATTGAGAACAGATCGCCGTGAATATCTCGAATACACATTGGGCACCATTGTAACTGAAGCATTCCGATCACGGGATTCGAACCCGAGTCCAACGCTCTACCAACTGAGCCAAAGAGGTAACTCAGCTGACCGAGACCAGTACGAGCATCGTATTTCACACCCGGCTACATTTGTCCGTCTCCACATGGTGCCTCTTCCTCAAATTACTAACCCAGCCACTTCTGAGCCACCAAGGAGGTTCGACAATATTCAGTCCACCTGGAAGAACTCGAAATCAAACGCTCCACCAGCAACATCTCCTCGCGTCATCAAGGTGGTGTAACAGCCTCTAGTCATTCTCCAGGTTCTGGATACTCTAGAGTAAGTTGGATCTAAGCATCTGAAAGACACGCCAGTGACACGAGGCTATGCTGATGCTACTCTATAGGTTATAAAGCACCAATAAAGTGGAAACGTTTGTGCCGAACCCAAACAGGGCCCCCGCCGTACCTAAGTAAGTTCAGAATACTGAGATTGACTGGCCAGTGATTGGTTATAAATGTTAATTTGACAAGATATATATCTAGCA
>JAULBP010160797.1:0-15047 GCA_032355345.1 Lepetodrilus pustulosus | reverse complement strand
AGCAACCATGGTCGGGCACTTTCGCGAGACTATATTCAAAAAGTCTCTGAAACAGTCGGGGTTGTAGCGCAAGCCAAAGAAGAACAATGGCATTACGCCACCCCTTTGCTGGATGAGCCGGTTGCCACCATCGGCATTGGGCTTGATGGCACGACCATCCACCTGCGTGAACAGGGTTACCGGGAAACCATGGTGGGTACGATAGCACTCTATGACGCGACAGGAGAACGCCTGCATACGACCTATATCGGTGCATCCCCAGAGTATGGAAAAAGCCTTTTCAAACAAAGAATGGAGCGTGAAATCGCACATATCAAGTCACTCTACCCGGAGGCTCTGTACATCGGTGTCGCTGATGGGGCAGCGGACAATTGGGCTTTCTTAAACCCACACACTGACCGACAAGTCACCGACTTCTGGCATGCCAGTGAATACCTGGCCGAAGCCGCAGAGGCGATTTATCCGGGCAAAAAAGAGAACCGCCAAAAAAAGCAGTGGCTGGATGAACGCTGTCATAAACTCAAGCACCTCAAGGGAGCCGCCGGAAGGATACAGAAAGAACTCCAGGGTGCGCTAGCCACCCTGCCCAAGCGCAGCAAGAGCCGACTTGAAACGTTAACTAAAGCCATCTCTTATTTTAGGAACCAGAAGAGCCGGATGAATTACTATGCACTGGTTGAGCAAGCTTTACCCATTGGTTCGGGTGTGACTGAAGCTGCCTGCAAGATGATTGTTAAGCAACGTCTGTGTCAATCGGGTATGAAATGGCATGAAAAAGGGGCATCCATTATTTTAAGCTTGAGAACATTGGAGCGATCTAGCCGTTGGGAGCTATTTTGGGGGAAAATAAGTCAGTATGGTGCGACCTGTTAATTTATACATTATATCGCGGCTACACCCTTTGCGTTAATACCGGTTCCAGTCCTTTTTCTTTCAGCGATCTAACTTCTTCCTGGTGGGGTTAATAAAAAGTTGGAATATGTTATCGCCAAGACCATTGCCGCCTTCCTGAATAGTGAAGGGGGAAATCTGTTTATCGGTGTTGACGATTATCAAAATGTACTCGGGCTACAAAATGATATCGACTCGTTGAGTAAAAAGAACATTGACGGTTTTGAGCTGCATCTCGTCGAATTGATTAAAAGGTATATTGGCGGCGGATTCACATCCCATATCAAAATTACATTTCCAAGCTATGATGATTCCCAAATATGCCGCGTGAAGATAGCTAAAAGCGGTAAACCCGTGTTTACCACATTCGAAGGGCGCGAAGATTTCTTTATTCGCTCCGGTTGTTCTTCTCAGCCTTTAGGTCGTGGTGATCAAAGCATCTATGAAAAAGAACATTGGGGGAAATAGCCAGTTTAAGGGCATGATGTCCTTGAACCAATTTCTCGTTGAATGTTTTCAATTGAAGCTAGAGCGGTTCTACGCTCTGGTGTCTCAGGCTTGCTACATGCAAGATCGTTAAAAATCTCTCTCAATAAAGCATAAAGCTCAGTCTTGGGTTTTACTGCTAGTTCAAATTTTGTAATTAGTCTCATTTTTACCTCCTGTTTTTGGAGGTCGCGTTGTTGTGACCTTTTGTAAGGCCGCTTTAAGCGCGGGAGGTAAGGAGCTGCACCTTTGGTCGAAATATATGGAGGAGTGTGACAGAAAATACTTGGCACGCTTACAGCTCTAATGGTGGGCTGCGCTAAAAATCGGTTTTATAAAAGGAAGAAAAAACGCCACTCTCACGAAAAGAGTAAGAGAGGCTGAAAGACAAAATGTTGGCTCACATAAAAAAGACCATGAGAGCCGTTTCGTTAATTAAAGAGAGGGAGGGGCATTGCATCCACTCAGAATCAAGAATAATGACGGTTTCCGCCTTAACCACTTCGTTGGGCAGACCCTCCGCAATTTTTCTGGATTCTTTCACCTCCGCCTAGTCGCCCTAGTCGGCAGAAGTTCATGAGCAGAGCAAAAAGCGCTCAGAAACTTCAAAACCGAACTAAAAGGAAAAAGACTATGTGTGAAGAAATCAGAATTTATGTTGCAGATTTAGCCGCTTACAACAATGGAAGACTCCATGGGGTATGGATTAACGCTCTGGATGAGGTAGACGATATTCAAAAGCAAGTCAGTGAAATGCTGGCAAAAAGCCCCGAAGGGTTTGCCGAAGAATATGCCATTCATGATTATGAAGGGTTTGGCGATTATGGTCTGGGTGAGTATGAAGGCCTTGAAACAGCGCATGAAGTTGCCTGTTTTCTTGAGGAGCATTCAGAGATTGCTGGGGAATTGTTAAATCAGTTTGGCGGGGATTTGGAAGAAGCTCAAAAGGCGGCAGAAGAGAATTATTGTGGCTGTTAGAGCTCATTGGCTGATTACGCGGAGGAAGTCATCGGGGACACAAGTAATATCCCTGGTCACCTCGCTTGCTACATTATGAGGACGCCGGCGCTCAATTTAGCCTGTTTTAAGACGATAGAGGCTTAATTTCCCGCGCTCATTTGTATGATTCACGTATTAAATGTAAATGTATATATTGACAAGGTAGGGTTGCATGTATATAAATAACTATACGTATATATGATTAATGTATATAGAAAGGTATACAAATGAGCGTTAAAAAGATCGTCACAAAACAATATCGGGATATCGTAAACCGAGCGGCACACCAGCTTGATGGCCTTATTGTGCCTCAAGAAGGCTGGTTACGCACGGTGCGTAATGCGCTTAATATGTCTGGCGCACAGCTCGCAAGGCGCATGTCGGTGACACGCGCCTTGATATCCAATACTGAAAAAGCTGAGCTTTCAGGCGGTGTGACACTCAAATCAATGCAACAAATGGCAGAGGCCATGAATTGCCGCTTTATCTATGCCATCGTACCAGAGCATGATATTGAGGATGTCGTTGCCGCGCGTGCGCGTGCTAAAGCGACAGAGGAGGTTAAGGCGACGACCACACATATGGCACTTGAAGACCAAGCATTGAGTGGTGAACAAATGGAATTTGAGATTGATCGTTTAGCAAAGGACATGATTGAAAAAATGGATTCAAAGCTATGGAATGATGAATGACGGATTTATTTGATTGCCCTGATGGCGCAACACCGCTTGACCCTGATGAAATGGCAGGGCTTAAATTTAAGCATGTCACGACGCACGGAGAACTCGACCAGCTTGAACAAGCCAATATTCAAGATGGGTTGTTGTGGCTTAAGCGGAGAAAAAATTCAGAAATCCTCAGCGAAAAATTTCTGCGTGAATTGCACCGATGATTATTCGGCACTGTTTGGAATTGGGCGGGAACGTTTAGAAAAACCGGCAAAAACGTGGGGGTCGATGCTGTTCAGATACCGATTGAATTAAGGGTATTGCTGGATGATGCGCGGTATTGGATCGAGCATAAAACTTATTCCTCCTTAGAATTGGCGGTTCGTTTTCATCATCGCTTGGTGTTTATACATGCTTTTCCCAATGGGAATGGCCGTCATGCGCGTATCATGGCAGATGTCCTATTAGAAAAAATATTGAAGGCTCCGCCGATTGATTGGGCGGGTGGCCATAGGCTGGAAACAATGAACGAGCGTCGAACAGAATATATCGCCGCGCTCCGATCAGCCGATCGCGGTGACATGGCTCCCTTACTTAAGTTTGCACGGGCGCAGTGATCGCTTAGAATGGCGCGCTTTTTTAAGAAAATAACTTTCATTTTTTGCCTTAAAAATAGAGGCAGGTAACTATGTTAATTTGTACAAATACTTGTACAAAATTGGAAATAATTGAATCTTTCCGGGTTTTATTCCCCGCCCCTTGGGGCGAAAAAATGATAAATGAAGTTCCGGTTGAATACCCCGCTTTCGAGAGAAACGAGAAAGTCGAGCGTTAAGCGAGAGGGCTTGCCCCGGGGATTTTTATTCCGTGATTTCAGTCACATTGGGGTATTTATAGTGAAAAAGTTAAGGGTTTTTTCTCTGGCACTTTCATGCTTAATCTTCACAAGTTCAGCGGTTGCAGGACTTTTTAGGCTTACTCACCATAGTCGTGCGAATTGTGTCAATAACGAAAGTATCAGTTGGGATAGGGCGGCTGGACACAGTTTATGGGTATCCAGTCAGCACAAGAACTTTCAGTTTCCGGGGCTTGGTTCACCATTTGAGAGGCTTATTATTGATCATAGCATCACTGGTGGAGAAATGAAGTTTTATCCTGAGGGGACTATTGACGGCGCAAAAGCAATCCATTGGGGAGAAGGAGCCTTGCTAGGTAATGGTCTTTTTTTCGAATGGGAAGTGACGGGTATTCATAGATATTCGGTTAAAGATTTTCATAAGATTAAAATAACTATCACTAAAACTAGAGATTGCGATATTATCAAGGGTTGGCTGTAGTACGGGTGTTTTTTTCTAAAACAAAATAATGTCTTTCTGATGGGATATGCTTTTATGTTCAAAAAGACCCTATTTGTAGCGCTCAGTTTTGCGGGCAACATTGATGTAAAGCCTTACGACAGCCTATTATTATGGTAATAAAATCTCCTCGGTTTAATACTTAGGTTGCACAGTATATCGGCATGAATAACGAGAATAGCATACAGTTAAAGTAAGGAAATATGAATGCAAAAATTATTAAATAAAGTCATCTTTTGTACATTGATTTTGCTAGTTTACAGTAGTGTAAAAGCAGATGGTGATGATTTGGTTGAGCTTTATTCATGGGAAAAACCTATTAATAAGGATATTTCAGAGAAGTCCGCTTTCCTGGATAAGTTTGGCTACCTTCTGGAGGCAAAACCCAATGATGTTGAACACCAGGTTAACGATATCTTTTTAAATGTTTTTAATAAACGTGCAATAAAAGTCAAACCAGAAGCAGTATCGCTTGCTACCTTTTTAAACTTTGCAATGCCATTTTTTTGCGCTGCGGTCATAGAGGATAAAAACACCCCGCCTGAAACGAACCGGTTTTTTAGTGAGTTGCTAGGCACTTTATCAAAGCACGATAAAGCTTATGGAGAGATAATAAAGAACCAATACGAAGAAAAAAAGGCATACTCCAGTAAGGTATTATTATATCTATCTTTATTCAAAGTGGCTTGCGAAAGTAAAGGCGTTACTGATACTACAGAGAATTTAGAAAAGGATAAGTCCTGGGAAGAGGTGTTGAAGGAGTTGGGGGTTCCTATGGCAGAAGTCGATAAATATCGTAAGGAATATGCAGAGAAAGGCTTTGCTCAGGTACCTGATGATCAAATTTATGATATTGAATCACATTATGAGCAATTCAAAGGGTTTCTAAAAAGCTATGAAGATGTAAGAAATACACTTACCTTTAATCCATCCCCCATAATTGAAGATGCTTCATTTGAGTTTTTAGGTGCCGAAGCCGTTGGGGCTCAAAGTTCGTCAGGATCAACGGCTATCGTCTCTCTTTATGAGACAAAGCTAGGAAAAATGTCGATAGAGGAGTTGGATACGGAGACCTCCCATTCCATAACTTATACGGCTGAGGATGCTTATAATCTTCAAGTTGGGGAGCAAAAAGCGATGATAACAATACAAAAGGGCGAATCATCAGGTGTATTCCTTTCAAATATTTCTTGGGAGAACCCAGAAACATTAAGAGAATATACCGTTGAAATTAACCTGAACCTAAATGACCCTGCTAATGATAAGGATCGAAAATACCTCCTTGAAGTATTGGCGAAGAACTATGATAAGTAGATATAAAGTAAGCGCCAGAAAATTCCCGTATCTTGAGAGCCTGTCAATATTTTTGGAGCCTGTAAATAATTCTGTGTAACTCCCCACTAAAGATACGGAGTTAATGGCTCCTCAAATTCGATCATAAAACGGTTCATGGTGATCTCACCAATCTTTGCTTGCAGGACTCTAATCTCTGATTCTCTATCAGGTGCCATCCTCTTGCCAGATGCCAGAGGCAAAGACTTCGCTAGATGGTTCAAGCAGTTGCTTTTTCCAGGTATTGATCTGGTTATGGGTAAGATTATAGCGTTGGGCTATTTCCGCTAAACTTTGGTCGTCTTTGATAGCTGTTAGCGCAATTTTTTGCCTTAAATTCAGGTGAATGGTTTCTTCGTTTTTTACTCACTTTCTGTTTCCTTATGTAAGAATTATAAACAGAAAATAGTTCTTAAGTTGGGGCTAAAGTTGTCCTAAGAATGGGGTACACTTTAGTCCAATTCAAAGTTAATGGGGACTGTCATATCCCAATGGCTTCTCTTGATTCCTTTAGGAAAAGGTAGCTGTCCGTCAATTCTTTTTACCGTACGAATGGCGGCTTTGTCCAGAATGATGCTGCCCGAACTTTTTTCTATATGAATGTTGTTGATCTTCCCTGATTGTTCGATAGTAAACGATACCTTGACCAGCCCTTGTCTATGCATACGTCTGGCGCGTCGTGGGTAATGTTTGTTTTGTTCAAATGCACGATTTAAGGCATCTTTGTACAGCTTTTCAGCGTTACGAATACCCACTGCATCTGTTTGAGGTTGTGGAGGAGGTGCGGCTTTAGTGGGAGGTTTTCTGGACTCTTGTTCGTGTTCAGCGATAGGCTTCGGGACTGGTTTAATTTTAGGTTTTGGCCGTTTAGTTGGTTTGGATTTCGGGGGTTGTTTGGTCTTTAACTTGGGTTTAGAAGGTTGCTTTACCTCAGGCTTGATCTTCTTGGGTTTAGGGGGTGTTTGAGTTACGGGTTCGCTTTGCGGCTCAATTTTAGGAGGAACAGAGGGTGGAGGTGAGGGGATAAAAATGCTAAGTTGTAAGGGAATGGGCTGATTTTTAGTGGCGAGACTTAGTTTATTGGCCCCCGCAAGAAATATCGATAAAAGTCCAAGGTGTAGGAATAGAGATAACGCTACGCCCACAAAGTGATTTTTCATGAATCGTGATGGGCCGCTATTGATAGATTATTCAGTTGATAGGTTTTTAGTGCATCAATCATTTCAATAAAGCGCTCAAAGCGAACGGATTTATCCACGCTGAGAAGGATCGGATCTTCGGTTTTAAGTACGCTCAGTTTCTCTTTAAGTGTTTCGAACTCAATGAGCGCTCCCCTGTAATAAAACTTCTCGTCTTTATCAATAGCTATTTTGATGGGGTCTTTGTCTTTTTGCGAATGGGTATTCTCAGCATCAGGAAGTTCTAGTGGAATTTTTTCTTGGGCAATAAACGTTGCGGTTGTTAGTACAATTGCTAACATCACCAACATGATATCGATAAATGGAATGACGTTAATTTGGTCAAAACGCTTCATGATGGCATGACTTGCTTCCAGCGTGCAGTCAATACTTCTACTTTGCGCATCAAGCCGTTGTAAGAAAGAATAGCCGGTATTGCGACCACTATGCCCATTGCGGTTGCCTTTAATGCCAATGCTAGGCCCAGCATTATTTTATTGGGTTCAATAGCACCTCCCTGACCAAGATCATAGAAGGTAATCAGAATGCCTAGTACCGTTCCGAGTAATCCAATATAGGGTGCGTTTGAACCGATGGATGCGATTGTCGTGAGGTGTTGGGTCAATGCAATGTTTAAACCTTCTTGGTGCCTGTAGTTTTCCACCTTAACTTGGCGAAAAAATAAGAACCGTTCGATGGTGAACCAGATCATTGTAAAGCTCATTAACCCCAACAATCCGAAGACAAAATAATCGAGATACTCTTTTATAAATTCCACGATGCTCCTTAACGCAGTTTGATTACTGATGGGTGGTACAGCGGGAAAAGACTAACGGAACCCACCTCGTAACTGTGTACCGGTTTGTAACCCAAATAGGATGCGGATACTACTAAAGTCGTTGCAAAAACTGAAACACTACGATTACGATGTAAGCAAAATTATTGCTTAGTTAAAGGAGGGGGGTTTACGGAAATAGAGGTATAGCAAGCGATTCAAATGTGAATCGATTTCTGGAGACGGCAAGATTTCACGACTTTCGGAGTATTTTAACAAAAAAAGCAAAAGGTATTACTTTGCTTAAAAGGGTCTGCTTAGACATGATATATATTAGCCAAAACAGACCCTTCGAAAGGATTGTTATATAAAAGAAGCGGCGTTACTCAAACAATTCGGCATCGCTTGTCATGCCCATAAGTTTGAAATAAGTCTCTTTGTCATTAAGAAACGTCGTGCATACCGGGCTGCCGGCGACTTCTTCCTTGTTGGTTTCCAGGCATGAAGAGAAATCCTCCTGAGATGCTGCTGTTTTGCAATCCGCTACATCGTAACAGGGGTGGCTGGATTTTGGGCCACCTGCAAACGCTACATTCACAGCGCCTAGAGTGAGAGCCAGTAGTATCGTCAGGGCTGTTTTAATCATCGTATCGTTTCCTCGCTTATCAATAATTGTAAGTTACACAGTGTTGGATTCTAGCAATATTCTGTAATCAATTCACACATAGTCGAATAGCCTCCTAGGGTTCTATGCCTTCGGCTTAGGGCTTGTGCTGTTTCAATGCCCATCGGACGTGTTCTCTCACCAATTCAAGGGGGTGGTTTTCTTGTTGTCGAAGTGCTTGCATGGCTTTGGGGTTTGGGGCCGCATTACCCAAAGCCACTGCAATATTCCGCAGCCAGCGCGTGTGCCCAATGCGCCGTATAGGCGATCCTTCCATACGAGAAAGGAAATATTGCTCTGTCCAGTTGAATAATGAGACCAATGTTGGTGTATCAAGTTCAGATCGGATCATAAAATCTGGCTCGTTACTAGGGCGGGCGAAGCGATTCCAAGGGCAGATTAGCTGGCAGTCATCGCAACCATAAATTCGGTTACCAAGTAGTGCGCGCAGGGGTTCCGGGATGGAGCCGTGTAACTCGATGGTCAGGTAGGAAATGCAACGACGGGCATCCAATTCATAGGGTGCAATAATGGCTTGGGTTGGACAGATATCGATACAAGCAGAGCAACGGCCACAATGATTATTGGTGGGTTCGTCTATGGGCAGGGGTAAATCGACATAGATCTCTCCAAGAAAGAACCAGGATCCGGATTGTTGGTTAAGAATATTGGTGTGTTTACCCATCCAGCCTAAGCCGGCTTTTTGTGCCAGAGGTTTTTCGAGTACGGGGGCGCTGTCGGTAAATACGCGATAGCCAAATGGTCCAACTTGATTCTCAATCTGCTTGGCTAATGTTTGCAATCGTTTACGCAGGAGCTTGTGGTAATCACGCCCAATTGCGTAACTGGAGATATAACCCAGGTGTTGAGTGTTGAGTACCTGCCATTCATCGTGGCTCTGAGGTGGGAAGTAGTCCATACGTACGCTGATGATACGGATGGTTCCAGGGGTCAATTCTGCAGGTTTGCTGCGTTTACTGCCATGTCGGGCCATATATTCCATGTCGCCATGAAAACCTTTATTGAGCCAATCTATTAAGCGGCCCTCGGCGTTTTCAAGCTTAATATTGGTAATGCCAACTTGCTGAAAACCTAGCTCAGTACCCCAGGTTTTTATTTGTTTAGCGAGCTTGAACATGGAAAGTTAAGTTAAATTATTAATGAAGTGGAAATCAATTACTTGGTAAGCTCTTGAAAAGAGAGAGTTATATCTTTAGGAATAAGTTTGCCCTGCTATTTGATAATATGCTGCAGGAACGTCTCCAGAGCTGCCTGAAGATCTCGCTCTCCAGTTATTGATCTATCTCGAAGGTAGCGGTGCCACTGAGGCATAAAGCCTTGTGCGCGGCGCCATTCCTCAAAAATAAGCTGTGCCATTGGGCCACCTTCCTCCAAAAAACCGGAATCGATATAGGCTTGCTGAGTTTTTTCCCGGTCATATGTCAGACGAACAACCTCAGACTTCCATTTGCCATTGCAATAGCTAAGCTGGCCATAGCTGGCCCGTTTATCACCGTCAAATGGAGAGCCAGCCGACCCTACATTGATAATTTGCGTCCTGCCCAACTGACGAATGAGTGGCCGATGGGTGTGAGCGGTAACAAAGACAGCGAGGTCTGATGGAATCCTTGAGGCCAATACGGCATCTTCTGAGTCTTTTAGAACCCCGTAACGATTCCCTGCCAGGGTACCGTGGGTAACGTGTACCCAGCTTTTTGGATTCTCAGGTGCATGAAAACAATAGTGGTCGGGCCATTGTTTGAATTGCGATATACTTTCTCCCAATTGTTGAACAGTCCAGTCCGTAAATTGACGTAATAGAGCATCAAGGCCAACCCCCACGTTTTCACGTTGGCAATGAAGCACATAATCTTCGTGGTTCCCGCGTAAAGCAATCCAACCATGCTCGCGTTGTAAGCGCTCAAAAAGCGCCAGGCAAGCCAAGCTGCTGGGGCCGCGATTAACAAGATCTCCATTGGAAATAACCAGATCAGGGTTCCAACCCAGGATGTGTTCAACCACTGCCTCCATGGGAGGCAGGTTTGCCTGGACGTCGGACAGTACCGCGACTTTCATGGTCGAGGTCAGTGAGGATTATTGGCCAGAAGCGGCACCTGCTCCCATCTGTAGCATCTGTTGTTGCATTTGCTGGATAGGGTCAAAGCGTTTATAGCTAGGGTCTGGTGCAAAATGTTTACTGTCGAGGTTACTTGATTGGATGGAGGTAATTGTCAAGGTATTACCACTTTGAAGGTCTTTGACCTCCATCGGAATACCATCAAGGTCAGGGACATTTGTGGTTAACTTACCCCCCCCAAGGCCGCCTGATTTTTTGGCCATTTCTCTAGAGAAATGAAACATCTTCTTCATTGTTTTGTAATCGACTTCGCTGATGCCAGCGGCCTTGGGCGTGGCTACGCAGGCGGACATCGTTGCTTGGCCATCTGTTAGAACACTTCGATCTTCACATTCGACCCCACTGACGTTACGTTTTTTACCGGTTGGCTTGACTTCAACTTTTGGGGTAGCCGGCTTAGCTTGACCCAGGCCCATGCGCTGCTCAATCGCTTTACGTTGTGCCTCGGGTAGTGATTTGAGCTGTGCTGCCATTTGTTGCTGCATCTGCTCCATCATGCCCGTGGATTGCTCAATCGTTTCATCATTCATTTCCATGTATTGTTTTTGCGGATCATTCACCATGAACATGACATTCTTATTTGTGTCCATGATAATCCGGCCATCTCCAGTAGCCGAGGGGATTAGTACGCGTCCATTAAGAATCGACAGTTCGCGGGGGGCTTCGGGTACGCTGCTATCAAACTTAATAATGGTACCTGTATCTGCGTGAGCTACCGATATTGACAGAGTGGCCAGCAGGGCCACAGTAAGATGTGATTTTTTCATGGTTCATTCCTAATTCTATGTACACAGATTGGAGTGCTATTTTAAACGAAGGTTCGGAGCATATGTATCACTGGATCTAGATCAACTGGATGACCTGTATCAATTTCAATGAGGTTTTCCAGGCGATTGGGGGGTTCATATTTTGCGATTTGGCTCTCAAGTACGCTTGGCGTAGCATCCGATACATTGCCTGACTCAGCGTGCCGCTTCAAGATTCTTTGGCGAAGAATGCTTTCATCGGTATGGGTGCGCAGTGTGACAACCGGACAATTGATGTTCTTTGCCCATGTGATGAAAGGTTTTCGCTGTGCTTCTTTCAGGAAAGCGGCATCAACTATCGTGGTGTAGCCGGAACGCAAGGACTGTTGGGCCAACCGCAACAAACGTTGGTAGGTCTCTGCGCTTGCCTCAGTCGAATAGAGGCGCTGCTTATCGGATAGAAAAGACGAAAATACACGCTTTCGTTCTACATCAGAGCGGATTCTGCAAGCGGGTAAGGCTTCAAGTAACTGTTGGCTTAACCATGATTTACCACTGCCGGAGAGACCGCAAGTGAGGATCAGTAAAGGTTTCTGAGGAACCGTCAATGTCTCAGCAAGCTCAGCATAGCCCCTATATTGCTGTATTATTTCCTCCTTCTGGCTCGTTGAGAGATTTGATTGATTCAGTCGGAGACAGGCAATTTTAGCGCGAACCATCGCCCGATAGACCTGATAAAATCGTAGGACTTCAAGCCCCTGATAGTCTCCACTGTGTTCCAGATAATGATTGATCAGTCGCCAAGCCAAAGGGGAAGCGGCGTGATCGATGAGATCCATGCTGATAAAGGCCAGATCGCTCATTATATCGATCCAGCGTAATGGTTCGCTAAACTCGATGCTATCAAACAGCGTTACTTTTCCCTCAATACGAGCGATATTATTGAGATGTAAGTCACCGTGGCATTCGCGGATAAATCCCTCCGCCTTTCGTTGTCTAAAAACTGGTTTGAGTTTTGTATGTTCATGATTTGACCAGTTTTTAAGACGATCTAGCCTAAGTCGCTCTTGGGGATCTTTAAGTAGCGAAAGGGTGATCCTAATGTTTTGCACGACGGGCGTATAAATGTCTGCTTCGTTCCCAAAATTGCTGTTATTGGGGCATACGCTAGCGCGATCATGGAAGGATGAAATAACTTCAGCGAGTTCGTCAATTATAGGTTTGGACAGTTTTCCCTGCTGTAAAAGACACCCTAGTAAGTGCGCTTGATCGAATTGGCGCATCTTAATAGCGTACTCAATTGTTGGCCCATTGCCGTTGATGTGCGGGTGAGTAATCGAACCATTGATTGGTACAACACTCAGATAGATATCAGGAGCAGTACGGGTATTGAGACGGAGTTCTTCCTCGCAGTAGTGTTTTCGTTTTGCCAGAGTACTAAAATCAAGGAACCCAAAGTCAACGGGTTTTTTGATTTTGTAGGCATATTCTCCCGTTAATAAAATTGATGAAATATGCGTTTCAACTTGCTCAATCGATTGTGTATGATGGGTAAAACTCCGGTGCGTTTGCAATGCACTGAGTAATCGTTGATGGTCAGTAAGAGAGAAATTCATTTACCACCTAGAGTCATCGCATCGATTAACGGGTATTACTTCGATGTAATTTAGTTGAAATTGAGGAATAATATACCGGATCATGGTAGATAAAATCATAAAAAAACGAAGCTTCTGGGGCTGGTTATTACTATTTTTACTCGTGCTTGTGGTAGTGCTTAGCGTGCCTTATGTACTGAGTTTGGATAAACAGGTAACCCGTCAATTTGAAGGTAAACGCTGGCAATTGCCTGCTCGCGTCTATGCCCGTCCGCTGGATTTATTCTCTGGCCAACAATTGGCGAGCCGTGCATTGGAGACAGAGTTAACACTGCTCAATTTTAGGCGGGTGGATAAACCTCAAAACCCTGGCGAGTACACCCGCAACAATGGTCATTTCATTATTGCTACGCGAGCATTCCGCTTTCCAGACGAAGCTCAGCCCGCCCGTACTCTTCATTTACAAATAGAAAATGGCCACATTAGCGAACTTATTGATATTGAAAATAAATCTGAAGTCCCCCTTTTTCGTCTTGAACCGGTGCGTATCGCTAAGATATACCCTAGCCACAATGAGGATCGGGTGCTAGTTAAGCTCAAAAATGTACCTGAGCTGTTGATTAAGACCTTGTTAGCCGTTGAAGATCAGGATTTTTATCGCCATCGTGGTGTTCAACCTAAAGCTATCGTTCGTGCCATGCTGGCCAATTTCAGCGCGGGGAAAACGGTGCAAGGTGGTAGTACACTGACCCAGCAGTTGGTCAAAAACTTTTTCCTAAGCAATGAGCGTACACTTAGGCGCAAGCTTAATGAGGCCATTATGGCCCTGTTACTGGAATGGCATTACGATAAGGATGAAATTCTTGAAGCGTATCTTAATGAAATTTATCTTGGGCAGGATGGCACTCGCTCGATTCACGGCTTTGGACTGGCCGCCCAGTTTTATTTCCAACGTGGGCTAAAAGGTCTCACAGCCGAGCAAATCGCGTTGCTGGTAGGGCTTGCTAAAGGTGCGTCCTATTATGACCCACGACGTCAACCTGAACGTGCACAGAAACGTCGAGATGTCGTCCTCAATGCAGCAACACTTGAAGGTTTACTTGATTCTGAAACGGTAGAAAACCTACAGCAACGCCCTTTAGGCGTGACCCCCAAAGCGCCATCGGGCATCACTTCCTATCCTGCCTTTTTGCAGTTAGTACGTAAACAATTGCGTCGTGATTATCATGATGAAGACCTACAGAATGAAGGTTTAGCCATCTTCACCACGCTTGATCCTTATCTGCAATCTCAAGCGGAGCAGGCCGTCATAAAGCAGCTCAGGAAATTGGAAGATGAGCGAAAAATGGAAATTGGAAAATTGCAAAGCGCCTTTATGTTGGATTCAGTAGAGCAGGGCGAAGTACTGGCTATCGTCGGTGGACGCGACCCACGCTATGCAGGATTCAACCGTGCTTTGGATATGCGCCGTCCGGTTTGTTCGGCGATTAAACCCGCAGTCTATCTTACCGCCTTATCTCAACCTTCTGAGTACAACTTATTGAGCCTGCTAGTAGACTCAGAGCTGCAGATTAAGCAAGCGCATGGAATCTGGGAGCCGCAAAATTATAACCAAAAATACTATGGTCAGGTAACCTTGTTAGAATCACTCATCCACTCTTTAAATACGTCTACGGTTCGTTTAGGAATGCTGCTTGGCCTTGATAACATCATTGAAACATTAGTAGCTCTAGGTATCGAGACACCGCTTGAACCCTATCCTTCGTTATTGCTAGGTGCGGCAGATCTACCGCCTATCGAACTACTGCAGATGTACCAAACGATTGCTGCAGGAGGATATAAGACACCCCTGCGTTCCATTCTTACAGTGATTGATTCTGATGGTCAGACGTTACAACGTTACCCCTTAACCGTAGAACAATCGGTATCACCACAAGCAGATTATTTGCTCATGACAGCGTTACATGAAGTGACCATGAATGGAACGGGCAGAGCTTTGAAGTATTTATTGCCCAAAAATCTTAAAGTTGCAGGAAAAACAGGCACCACCAATAATGCGCGCGATAGTTGGTTCGCCGGATTTAGCGCCAGCCATGTGGCTATTGCGTGGGTGGGACGTGATGATAATAAAGCAACTGGATTAACCGGCTCGTCTGGAGCGTTACGTGTTTGGGCCAAAGTAATGAACAAAATCAGCACGCAATCTTTGCAACCGCTACAA
>JAULBP010160687.1:0-15057 GCA_032355345.1 Lepetodrilus pustulosus | reverse complement strand
ACTTCTGAATAGGCAGTTCTCCCAGGGTATTTGACGGAAGGTTGTGGAGTCATAATAGCTTGTGTTTTCGAGGATGGTTGCTAGTAGGTGGGTAGGTTTAGGAAAAATAAGACAGAGGGCATCAGCCCTCGGTTTTACTTTTCCACCCACCGACACTGACACTGAGGTCTTGCTACAGGCACCAAGACCGAATTCAAGTACTTTAACTGACTTATAAACTGCCAACAATTAACAAATATAAATTTTGATAATGTTCACAACTACACAATAATGCATCTCCCCCTGCATGAACAATGAACCTTCCCAAACCGGTGCTCTGCCCGTGTACCTTTCCACGGATGGCAAGAGCCTCACATGCTTGTGTATAGAAGTACAGTAGACTAGATGAATTTACGAGTTTCTTCTTCAAGGACCGGAATAGCGCAGTCTGTAAGGCATTTTCGACTCATGATTCTAAATTGGAACTTTAAAGTTCGATCCTGACTGATGATAAGATATTTGATCACGATTGTAGTATTTCAACTTAAGAATATTGTATTCTAAAGCACATGTGATTAGACATTAGACAAGTCATTCTTAGATGGTCAGTAAGACCTCAAGTATTCCAAGTAAGACCCAAACTGACCCAGTAAGACCTGAGCTTGACGCAAGGACTGAGCCTTGGGCATGTTGACAACTGGATGAGGTCTTGACGATAGGAGAAGGCACGGTGGAAAACAATAGGTTGACGTCATTGGAGGTTTATAATAGACATGATTGATCATGGCCACTTTGCTAGGACGCAAGTTCTGTTGAACAAGTTGACTGGATCGATAGAATCATTGTTCCGCTGCAACACCCAGAGCTTGTGGTATTTACTTGTTTAAGTTATGTATGTTCTGTGAGATTAAGTTGTAATGCATCAATCAATCAATGATTGCTTTATTTTGATATGTTAACTGATTATGGTATCATTAAGGGCCATGAGCCTTTTGTGTGCCCAGGATCACATATTAGGAATGGAATTGAATTGTTACATCTCAGAAATTACAGTAAATGAATAAATTGTCATGAAACAGTCAATTGTTATTCTACAATAACAGTGTTTTCTTCTGGAAAGTGTTTTTTTTTATTTGTTTAACCATCTCCCTGCTGGATTACCGTATGTACACTCAATGCTGTTTAGGGCATCTCCAGTTGCCTGCAGCATGGAGAGGGTTAAAATGGATTTTATTTTTAAATAAATAATTTCATTCCAGTAAACCACATACATAATATATCAATGTATCTGGAAAAGATACTAGACCTAGATAAGAAGTTAATTTTCATCTTGGACAGACTACATTTTCCCCACTGAGGTCTTTTTGTGAAGGCCATCCATTTTTTTTCAAACATATTCACACCATCAAAGTGATCAATTATTTATGCCACCTTTATTAGATTCACAGAAATTACCAAGTCCTATTCAGAATATCTGCCTTAACACATTTCACATGTAGGTAACGGTGTATCTTTATCTCAATGCTTCCATTTTATTCTTGAAGATTGCCATTTTCAAAGAACTTTATATTCTTCTCGGACAGATTCAAAGCGCGATTCCACATCTTCCACAAGTTTCGTCGCCTCGTCCGTTTCCCAGGAAATGGAAGTGACCCACCGCGGAATGCACCGCTTCATTCCTCGTCATCCTGATGAAATTACCATCGAGATCGGCGACCCGATACACGTGATACAGGAGTCGGATGACTTGTGGTGTGAAGGTATGTCACTGTCTTACTTTAATTTAGTTACTGTCATTACTGTCATACAATTACATTATTGGTATGCCTTCTCATGTAGTATGTCATGTAATAGGTGTTTCTGGAATACTATATCACATGTGTTATCTGCATGTCATCATTTCTTTATCGTACACCATCACAATATCGGCATACCGTCTCACTGTTTTCACTTCCATAATGTTATTGGCATGGCATTACAATAGTGGCATACCATATTTACAATATTTGCATACCATCATATTATTGACAACATGCTATATGGAAAGTCATCTAGATGTCATCCCTCTATCTACAAGATACTGTATCTTGTTATTGGTACCGGTATGTCATACCATTATCTACATACCATCTCATTAAAAAAAAACGGTATTGCCTGAAGTAGGTGTGCCAATTTCATTGATGAGATATTTCTTTGTTAAATTGAAAGATATATAAAATAGATACATGTAATAAATAATAAATGGATTGATAATAATTGAGGTACAGTGTCCCCTGAAATTGGGGTCCATGACATACCCTCCGTGTTCTAGTACCTGCCTTATACGATAGTACAGGTAAATAACAAAAATAAAAATGGGATCCACATCTGACCCCACCTTACATTCGAACTGTGCACTGTAATTAATTATTGTAGCAGGAAATCTGTTAAAATTTGTTAAATGATGTAAGTGAGGAAACAATTACATGTATATGGGAGAGCACTATATCAGGGGCCTGAGTGTTTTATGATTGTTCTAATGTGAAGTTTTAGAAATCTATCTTCATGTTTCACATTATTAAGCAGCATTGTTTACCAGATGTTATTTGTTTGACAGGTGTCAATCTGAGAACTGGACAGAAGGGAATATTTCCTGCCATGTATGCCACCGATCTCACATTCCTGGAGGAGGAGTCAGGTACAAACTTACTGGATCTCAAAATGATCTCATTTTTTTTTTTATATTTGCAATTTACTTTTTTTTTTTTTTAAATTGGGATTTACATATGTTTTCAAGATTCTTTCACTTATATTATGGTTTGTCAGTTTAGGGCAGGAGGAAACCTGCAACATCTGTAGCACTGAATGTTGCAGTTAACCTGCGAGCACCAGCTGGTACTGACATACCAAGGATGATAGTTGTGTTGTCATGGGACAGACTTCAAATCTCATTGAGTAAAATGTCCTTATCTATTAGCGATAGATAAGTTATATTTTTGTTGTTTTTTGTCTTTTGTAGACGAGGAAGACTACCTGAAGTTTGGAGTTCGGTTTCTGGGATCAGTGGAGGTCAACTACCACAAGGGCGACGAGGTCCTCAGTCAAGCCATAAACAAGGTCAGTCTGGCATTATAAGCCTGTTCATCCAGCAGATAATGGGTACCCGGAAGGATGATATAGGCATTTGAATGATAAACCTTTGAGTGCCCTTGAAAGGCAGCATGGATTTTATACTTCCCAGGGAGTTGAGAAGGAAAATGAGAGCACACTGATCCATTGACCAGGATATGAGCATGCTTTAGAGCATGGATTTTGTTTAATATTAATGTTCACATTATTATTATTATTATTATTATTAGACCATTTAATGTATTCCGTTGTATTTATTCCACAGGTTGCAATAGCTAGGAGAACTACAATGAGTGCAGCACCACCTCCGATGTGTACGATGGAGGTCAGCCAATACGGCATCCGCATGATAGACAAGAGCAAGGAAGGGGTACGTACACTAGCGGCACAGTGGTTAGTGTGTCGGATCTGATGGGGCGAAGGTTCTGAGTTCTATTCCTCACATGTTGTGTTTGCATGTATGAATATTGGAATGTGTGTGTGTGTGTGTGTGTGTGTGTGTGTGTGTGTGTGTGTGTGTGTGTGTTTGTGTGTGTTTGTGCGGGGTGTGGGTGTGGGCGGCATTGTGGATGTATGTGCATGGGCGTGGGTGGGTGTGGGTGGTTGTGGGTGGGCGTAGGTGGGTGTGCTTTGGTAACTTGACATCTCCATTTACCGATGTACGGCTACAATGTGGTTATGAATTGTTGAAAAATTAATTATTATCAATATCTTGTATTTTGTTAATAACATGTCAAATTGTATAATTTTCAGCATGAAAGTGATGCCTTCACACACTTTTTCGCACTGAAGAATATCTCGTACTGCGGAGTACATCCAAGAAATGACAAGTGAGAATACAATACAAATATTTTGGGCAATTTATAAATGATAGCAACTATTATTATTACCCAAAAATATATTACTATGTACAGTCAGATCCCACTATTACCGTCCCCATTATAATAGTTTCTCCACTCACTGGTCAAGTCTTAGCCAATACGGATTTCCTATTACATACTTTTACTTGATGAATGATTGAATCGATGATCCTGTTGTTTCGCTTACCAGTCAGATTCTAACAAAAACAGAAGTGTCCGATATTACAGTGTCCGGCTGTATTTAGGAAAAAAATGCCTTTCACAATTTTTTAATGAATTATCCATGATACTATCTTACAATTGCGTTCGATTTGTTTGTAGGTATTTTGCATTCATCACTAAGCATCCCAAAGATTTCCGCTATGCTTGCCATGTGTTTCTGGGGGAGAGATCGACGCACGCAGTGAAAGAGGCATTAAGGTGAGTAACTGGCACGCTGAAGACATTACTAGTGACCTTAATTAATAACTAAAATGAAAACGGCATGAGCCTAACTCACTGAACATGATGGTAATAGCATAATTAGGAGAACAGTAATGAAAGCAGATGATGACAATGGTTATTAGAATAATAATAATGGCAATACCAATGAAGATAGTAACGACAATAGCAAAAACGGTGAAAATGATGAAACTAATGACAATAACAAGGATGAATAAGAATGATGATGACAATGCCAATACCAATGATTAACATGTTAACACTAGTGATGAGAATGGTGATGACAATGCCAATAACAGTAATAATGAAAATAATTAGAACAATAACAAAACATTGATGATGACAATGATGATGATGATGATAATAATAATAATAATAATAATAGTAGTAGTAGTAGTAGTAGTAGTAGTAGTAGTAGTAGTAACAATAATAATAATAATAATAATAATAATAATAATAATAATAATAATAAAAATAATAATAATATTAATAAAAAAAATAACAATAATGACAATTACGACAATAATAATGATAATGGCAACAACAATGACAACAACAACAATAATAATAATACATGTAGTAATACAAGTAATAATGATAAGATGTAATAATAAAAAATAAAGTAAAAAATAATAATAATATCGGTAGTGACAATAAACATGACAATGAGATTGATGATAACAATGATGGCAAGAATCAAGATGACAATAATTATGAGAATGACAATAATAATACGGATTTTTCTGTTGACAGCAAATCATTCAAGAGGTTCTACCAGGAGTACATGGCATTCTCACACCCAACAGAAGACATTTACATTGAATGACTAACCGAAGACGATCCAGACGTCGTGTTCATAGAGTGACCAAACAATGGCGCCCCACCAGACGTGACGTTCATGGAGTGACCAAACAATGACCCCCCACCCTCTCTCTCTCTCTCTCTCTCTCTTTTTACGACTGTAATATGTACAATCAATTATTATTTCATGATATTATATGAACTGGAAGAGTTTGTTTCATTTCTTATGTTAATCTCCTACTTGTTGCCAAAAGTTATGATTTTATTTCCTCTGTCATCCATTTAAATTGTTTTATGGTCATTATATCAACTGTATCATAACACTACTGATGGAGGCAGAGAATATTGCATCATAATCAGATCCTATCATTTAGTTAACAATAGGATAGTGTATCATAATCAGATGCTGTCAATTAAACAACATTTGGATAGTGTATCATTATTGGATCCTATCATCTAGCCAACATTTGGATAGTGTATCATAATCAGATGCTGTCAATTAAACAACATTTGGATTGTGCATCACTACTGGATCCTATTGTTTAGCTAATAATTAATCATCATCATCAGATTATGGTATTTAGCTAAGAATAGGAGGTTACATTACAATTGGATCCTATTTTTTAGCCAACAATTTACCTACTGTATGATAAATCAGATCATATCATATTATACTAACACTTCTATTATTATTTTATGTTATTATTATGGCTACAATTAAGACATTGTTTGTTGTATATATGTATCATATTCATGTAGTATAGTAATATTCATTCAGGCTTCCTTGTGATGACATCTATCTGACAAATATTACAGACTTATGTTGTCAGAATCATTAACTATACATGTATTACATATGACAATACTTGCAAATACGTTTTGTGTCAGTATACTCACGGGTGTATTTTGTCAGATTAAATAAGTATACACATGTTCTTGGCCTACATACATATACAGAATACAGAAATATGTCAATATTCATATGGTAATTAAACACACAAAACAATGTTGAATGGTGATTGAGCTAAATAAAGATATATTGTCACATCAATGTGATTGAATCTATGATGGAATATTGTCTAGATATACATGTCTGACTATATAGCTATCTGTGCAGATACATTAGATATTAGAACAATACATATAAACATAAACAGTCATGCATGCATGAGAGAAAATGAATGAAGTTGAATAAAAGCTTGGAGAACGAAAGTGAGAGAAAGGCAGAAACAGATGAATGTCAAACTTAGAGAGAATGCATTTTGAGAGATTCACATGTTGCTTTAGTTACCAATCCAAAAGGAAAAATGTAATGTATATCAATATTTGTCCTCTATTATTGCAATGTTTCATTTTGCTGTATACTGCCAGATGAGTTTGGTAAGATATTAATATAATATTTAAGGATCAATTAAAAACTGCTGCAATATTATGTGGGACTTTCTAATTGTGTACATATATGTATATCACTCTAAATATTCATTATGAAGACTTTCACGATTTTATCAAATTGTCAGTCCTTCAAACTGTGTTGAGATACTCACTAGGAGATGTATGCTACCTCCTCTCATGGTTCATATTCATGAAAATCTCATCATTAATGCAATCATGAACTTGAGCTCATCATGAACTCATCAGAAACTCATAACAGATTCATAGTAAATGCATAAATATTCATGTTTAGCTTATCAAAAGCACATGATAAACTAAACTTTGGGCATGTATGTTCATCATAAAGTCATGATACATTTATAATTAATTCATGGTAAGCTCATTTAGCTCATAAGCTCATGGTAAATTCACAATAACCTCGTGGTATTAGACTCATGGTAAATTATGATACATGAAAAGTAGGTACGGTACTTGTGGGAAAAACAAAGTATGAAGTAACTCATCTCATGTTGATCTCGGTATTCAATTTATGTAAATATTTCATTACCATATATGTCTTGGTATGATACGAATGTCAAGAATATTTTTATTTCTCCCAAAAAGGGTTACTTACCATATGTACAATGTAACTTAATTGTTCTTTCAAAGTAATAGATTAGATCAATCTTTTCGAAGGAAATTGTCTCCCAATTCTGTTGTCAATTTATCGGTGACTAATCAGAGTACTATGTCACAATTAATTTGTTTGCGGAATTAATTTGGATTCTGTATCATGCATTGTCAATTTAGCTGTAGCATGTCCAGTAATTTTTATCATATACAGTACACACACATATATTTACGTCAGTGGAATATTACATTATTTCATTGCTTTGTTAAACCTGTGTCATTTTGAACTGTGTGGTATATATTTGGTCAACATAAAATGGATGTTACTGAGTTTAGTTTTAAATGTAACTATTATGATGAGTTCTAACACGTTTTTCATTTGTACCATCTAGGAAGACAAATTATAAGAAGTGTTAAAGTCATCTAGGTTTAAAAATAGCATTATATAACTCCTGTGTTATCTTAATTTCAGGGATTTATTTTATTTTATTATTGTTGTTGCAATCTATGCTTGGTCAAAGGGAGATAATTTATGTATGTCAAAAGCACAATATTATCTCCCTTGGTTGTTTATATCTAATATTTGTATTTATGTTTAATTTAGCAAGATAGGAATAAATTATCATCATAGTATGTAATTTAATTAATTTAATGCTAGTATTATGATATTCTTGGGGATAGAGAATACTATAAATGTAGTTACAAATATAGCCCAACTCTTAATAATACATGCTTGTGAAATTATTCTTTGTTATTTCTAGTAAATATTTTTTTTACAATTATTTTGCTGTAATCTCAAATCATTGAATGAAAGAATGTATGAAGATATGAATTAGATTTGGTATGATCTTACTTGTCTTTACTGCATTATAAACATTGCTTTGCTTCAGTGTTTCTGTCAGTGTATGTTTACGATGTATATGGCTTCAATTAATTAAATGTTTCTTGGGCAAAACTTTACCAATTTTTATTTACAACAATATAGATGTACAGAAAACAGATTATATCTATATTTTAATTGAAGACATTAATTTTTGAATGAAAAATATTTCTACGAAATTTTACAGGGCTAGTCAAAGTGATGTATGGAATATCAATAATTTAGGATTTTCTTTTCTGAATGGACACTTTTGAGAGTGCAATTATATTTGTATGGTTTCTGGTTCGATGTATTCTGCCAATACTTTCATATGGTGCCATAGAAAATAAGAGGTAACTTGTTTTTAGATAAACCAAGAGCAATCTTATGCCCAAGAACAATGATTTTTTTCGCCATAGCATTAACATGTTGAAAACTGTTTGTGATATATCGAGACCTGTTAACCTTTGTCGATTATATTATGTATACATTTCATAAAATGTAATTGAACACAATTTGAAGTTTAACAGGTCTAAATAATATGACTTTGTGATCTAACTAGTCTATTTGTTGACATTATGTACATAAAGAACTTTGCATTATTGCTACTGTGATTGTTATGCCATTTAACAAATGTGCAACATATTTATTCGATTATTTTTAATTCTCCCTTTTAAGACAAATAACCCATAGCCCTAAAACAAAGTCATATGGTTTTTTTTCCCCAACCATTTTGTTTTGTTTCCTACTTTGAATAGAGGAGCAGATTTCTTTAAAATTAGTAATGCTCATTGTGATTATGGAAACAATATTTCTTGTTTATGAAACATAAATATACATATGAACTCATCCTATAATTAAATTGGTTATAGCACAAGAATCAAAATATTAAAATTAATATTAAAGTAATTTAAATTCCTATTCATAAAATAGAAAATGTACATTTACTAGTATTAAGGATATAATTTTCCATGTTTTATATTATTTATTGGAATTTAAAAACATTTCTAATGACAATTTCCAATTCCTGTGGCGATAGCTCATCAGAGTAAAAATTACAAATAGTCCCCAACATTGAGCGGCAATTTTAGTCAATGCAAATTACAATTTTTATTTTATTGTTTTATATCAGTTTCTGGAGTTATCCAACATGTCTCTTCCACATCGCTTAATTTTCATTGGCCGTTGCTTGTGTATGTTGACGTTTCTGTCTGTTTAAGCACTGTTGCCTCTCTGTTAGTGCTATGTACACATTATATAATGGCTTTTCTCTGCCGTGTTGTTACAGTCACATCCACAGGGCTTGCATTGCGTGTTTCACGGAGAACCTTCTACAGCTTAATATTGTCAGGACTCGATGCACAGAAATTTATCAGAGGATAATCTACGAATATGAATATGCACTATTTTCAGATATAAATGCAGTCTTCTATAAATAATCAATGCTTAGATCTATTAAGAAAATAGTAAATGATGATTGAAAAGGTTGTTACTTCAAGGGAAGGATCAAAATTGTTCACATTTACAGGTATTTATATTTTTTAGAGTATATGTATCATAATTTTTCTATTAATTCGAAAAGGAAAAAATAATTAAATTTGTAGCCGTTTGAATTATTAGCATAATTACGGTATATTTATTACCAGTAAATAATACTGGTGTCTTGTTGGTATTTATATTGATATAGCATTGCTTTTAATATATCAGTTATTTATTAAATGTACTGGGCAAGTTAGGCTGCCGAAGGTGTTCTCTGGTGTTATTTTGGCCCATCAAGTCAGTAAATACTGGTAAGCACCATAAGTGGAAATAAAGTATCAATCATATCTTCTGTAGTGTTGTCACTTCACCAACAAATACAGGACCAGAGATTACGTAACGTTTTGAGTACGATTTCATCCTCGTTACATCTTTTACATGGGGATGTGTGAACTAAACTTTGAGGATCATGAAATCATACTCAAAAAGGTTTTCGTAATTATGAACAGAGGTAATTCCAAGATTATTTTTTAAATATACATATTGATAAAATTGAGGCTTCGCAGTGAAAGTCAATGTTCTGCTCATATTGTGTCAGTTGTAGGACTGACGGAAACCTGCAACATCTATAGTACATAACATTGCAGCAAACCTGCTGGTACTGACTAACCGATGATGACAACTGCAATATGAGAGTTCACAACCTATCAGGGTATCGTTTCTTGAAGCGCCCTCATAAGTGCCTGATCGCCATGCATAAGAGAACTATGAGAATGCTTGTTGTCTCGTAGGAGATATGAGAGCTTTGAGAAACGATGCCGAGAGCAGTATCGAAATGATGGTAACCGGTGTGAGCTCGAACTCAGAACAAAGGTTAGAAGTTTGATGATGTGTACACCAATGTGTTACTACCTGCATGTGACCCAGAAATAATGTAGAAGAGGTGTGACCAATACACTACACGTGGATCTTGAGCTTCATCATTAACAGACTGTAAATCTTTGTCTAAATCTACCACTAGAATCAAAACAGAAAGGCCGACTGTTCTTTATATATACATTTAATAAATAAGAATGTTACAAAACCAGTCACAAATTAATAATATGTACAATAACGCATGGACATATCAGTAATCACATAATATTTACAAACCAGACGCTGGCACACTGAAACATTATATTATTCAATATACAATACATGAGGCAATAAAACAATAAACACTAAATTTATTGTTAACAACAGTAGATTTTGCATTTTCTTCTCGACTATTATGACATCACACCCAGTATGACTGGATCACCTCTCTACACAGCGAGAGAGTTCTTGTTTTACATCACAGCAGGAATGTTTCACCCATACGCGCTGATAGCGATGATCTCTACACACGACTTGTCGCATGTTGTCCATGGCTAATTCAATTAAATTTCATTTGCCTTTGAATTTTTATGCCATGACTCAGAAATTTGAATAACTTCACTCAGGATATTTTCTCATATTACATGTGGTTTGCTCCAATTATACCGTCACAACTCGTCATCAATTGACTAAAAAAATGAAATATTATTGACTTTTTTTTCTGAGTTGCGGTTTAGTGAATTTCTTTGACCATATTAGTTTGCCAGTATATAACAGAAGGAAACCTTCAATACATGTAGTTACCATATTAAATACTAACAATTATCACCTGAGACATATTATAATTATGTAGAATAATGCTATTGGTGAGGAAAACGTCTTGGACAGAATGAAAAAATGTACCGAGAAGAATGCATGTACATTACTTAACTTCTACCTTTAACTACAATACAAATAACCATGATTTGTATAGTAAAAATTGCTAAAAATCAGATTTTACAAGTTCCATACTATTACAATACTTTTGAGCAAACAATCGCATGAAATTTACAATATACACTACTCACTTTACTAGTATTTCTACAATCTAAAACTTAATCTTCAAAGTAAATGAGTTATCGTATGATGACCTGCTTTGTGTTGGGGACGAAACCCTTCACTATGACAAACGTTATCCATCTCTCATGATATTTAGTCCAACTACTGGTTATTAAATGTCCGTTTCTGAATGAATTGCACTGTCGACTGCACTCTTTTATGAGGAGATTCTCAAATATTTCTGGTTCCAATCAACATTTTCCTTCCAGAATTTCAAATACTTCCTTGCCTGAGCCCTCATCTCAGTTCAGCATGGAATGTCTGTCGTATATGTGCTTCCTTTGCTCCTTGACGGTTCCCTTCCATTTCTTCTGTTCGTCCGAGACACGGTTGAGCAGCGACCTCTGGCGGGCGGACGACGCGGCTGCAGCCTCCATGGGAGACAACTGCGACAATGAGTTATCGTCCTGCTGGAACACGGTCTGTAACGAGAGAGAACAGAACGACACATTGAGCAGTACGTTATCAATCAGTGTTTAGTCACTCATCCAAATACAGTGTCCCCTCGATATAATGCTGAAATCGGGGTCCATGACATACCCCACTGTATTATCATACCCGCCTTATACAATAGTCAATAGTACAGGTATCCGAATCTGCAGTGTATCGAATTGTGTTATGTCAAGGGTGTACTGTACTACAAATATTTATATGCCAAACAAAAAGGTTTTGTGGAATGTACAATAATTATGTAATATATATTTTACAATTTGTTACTATGGATAACTATAGAATAATTTAGCAGCCTTCCATGTGAAAAAAAAAAGGTATTTCAAAATAAATAAAATAAAAGTGACTATGCTAATATTTACTTGTTTTGAATGCAAAATATATTTTTGATAAACCTAATGTTTTATAACATGCAGTAATTGCTTCCTAAAAGTTAAATACTGTATGTGACAAAAATCGTGACAAAATATGTGACATAATAAGACCAACGACGACATAGAATACACTTACAGTAAAAAACATTGTTACACAATGGCTTTTCCTCCATTTATGAAAGTTTGTTGCAACAGTTTTACCAATAATATGAAATAGCAACAAAATGCAATGTTCCCGTCTTTTACAATAGATACTGAACATTGCTAAATGTTTGGATTGGAACAACACGACGAGAAATTATCATTATGGGCAAAAAGCAAATTCAGTGTGCATCACATTTACAAATATGACAAAACAGCTCAAAAGTAGCACGCGTTATGAATTAGCAACAGCGACATGACATTATGAAGTTTCATAGTACAGTAGAATGATTAGCTCAATTCCTCTAATCTCTACTGCTGACCATAGACCATTATAAAAGTAGCTTATGGTCAGCAGTTAAAGCTAGAAGAATCTCAAGCTGAATACTATGATATTATTGAGGGCACGTAGAACCACGATATATAGAATAATAGTCTTCGATATCGAGATCTGATGCTCTCCAATTGGAATTTGGGAGACAATACAATACATATTATATCAGCTTAGTGAATTCGATAAAGGTAGAACATTTATATATAGAGAATGAGTGAGTGATTTATTGCTTAATGTTGCAGTTGGATTATTTAACCTATACGCAACTACTACTGGTAGTATTTGATATGGAATCCTGTGACGTGAACTCAAGATTATGTGAAGGAAAGGGGACTATATTAGTGAGCATTGGATTGTGTGGATTTCAACTCCTACAGAAAAGCTGTTTAGAAGTAACAGATATTATAGATAGAAACACAACCAAAAGGACAGCATGGTTAGTAATATTAAATACTATAATACCACGATGCATTACATTTGTCAACCATCACCAAATCTTCAACCACAAAATGCATATAAATACGAGTGATATGTTTCCAAATCTTCTAACAAACATGACCAGTCAATTCTCACCAGAATCCAACATCAGATAGAAAGATATATTGAAATATAACCCACTTTAATCTAAACAAACAATTCGCAGTAAATGACTTGGTGCGTAAAATAAAGTAAAATTTGGAACTGTGTTGTGCGATTAATGCTTCAACTAAATAATTGGGATTATACTTGTATAAATAACATTCACCTCATTTGGCAGCTTGAAAAAATAGTTGACATTGGTCATTAGCTCCATTAGGATATGGAGTGAGAAAGTTTCAAATAGGATTAGGAATAACTAAGTTGAGAGTTATTACTAGTTAGTTTGTGCATTTGCATTTGCAGTTTGGCACTAAGGATGTTGGAAAACAAACCCATCTATAGGTTAGATAGAAATATGCTTTGAGATAACGATTATTTGAGAAATGAAGTGAGTAATTGGGAATGTTAATGTTACTTTTCACACTATTTCACTGATTTTGTATTCAGTGGGTAGGCATAATGGTAAGACACTAAAAGCATTGCTGGTACCAAATACAACATCAGGATACTACAGGGAAACGAATAAATTACATCCAAATCTTTCTTGAATTTGAAATTTGTCTCAGACAGACATTTAGTCACTGGACAAGATTTGAACTTGAACCTTTAGGTTTGTAGTCTAACACACTACTATCTGTGCTACTCTTCCCAAATTCTCATGCAGTGACATAGACACATTCACTGCAGACACTCAACAAGAGCATATGCTTTACATAACACAGAGCTGTACATTGCAACACAACACATGTCTACGGTCAACAGTCAGGACAAGAAAAGCAAAGAAATTGGACAGGAAAATTACAGAAATCATCACACATGACATATGATAAGCAGCAAATTAAGGCTTGAATTTCAATATAACAAGCTCTGTTGGGATAATGGTAATTTTTTTTAGGGTAATTAATACAATTTTAAAACAAAATAAAATTAATGTAATTTTGCTGTTGACTGTACACATGCATGCCACATCCCGCCATCAACCAACATCCTTCGTGTCAATGGGAGATAACCGGGAGACTTTTCAACAATAAAATACTACCAAAATACATCTTTGCCAAAAAGAAACAATGACAAACAATACGGAATCAGACTAGATATATTTCTTATATTAATTAATTAACTAAATACAGTATAATCAAAATATTTAATAAATTTCACGTTTTGGTAGTTTTCATAATACTGAAAAATACTAAAATCATAACACATTTATATAGACCTACATCAGATTCTTCAAGGTATCATTTCTCCAAGCTCTCATATCTACTACAAGACCATAAGCACTCTTGTAGCGATCTCTAATACATGGCGCTCGTGCACTTACGAGAGCGCTATGTTTTCATTGTGGATACGAGAGCTTCGATAAACATTACCCAGAACTCTACAGTTGGATATAAATAAATCTCAGATTTTTGGAATGGGTCTGAAGGATGCTGTTTGTGAGTGTTGTTGGGGATGTTTGTGTTAGTTTGTTAAGAAAGCGAGAAACAAGAGCCGCAGCCCAATCCTGTTACCAAATTCACCTCCTCGTCCGCATGCTCCTGATAGTGGGCAGGTCGGCGGGCGATGAGCGGGTCCAGACACATCAGGAACAGCATGTACACCATCAGCAGCGACACCACGCAGATGATGAATATCACCACAACCTGTATCAAGAGGAGACAACTCAAAACCATACATTGTACAGTTTGATGACATATT
>JAULBP010160576.1:0-15058 GCA_032355345.1 Lepetodrilus pustulosus | reverse complement strand
TGTGTGTGTGTGTGTGTGTGTGTGTGTGTGTGTGTGTGTGTGTGTGTGTGTGTGTGTGTGTGCGTGTGTGTGTGTGTATGTATCTGCGTGCGTAGCATGTTATATTAGTAATAATGCAAACATTTAACTAAGTGCATATTACCGGTATATTTAGTCAATGTAATTACATACTAGATGCCAATGCCGTAACAGGTTATCTATAAACGTAGATGATATGGCCTATTACAACATTCTAATCAGTATCTCCATAGACAGAAAATTGCAATTAGCGCAGAAATGCCTCAGGTAACCATCCTTTCCTTTATAGAGATAACAATAGCTATATACATATTTTTGATAGCTTTTCAGAATTACTATTCACGGAACCATTACTTCGCTTATGACAATATATATTATCTTAACGCTGCTCAGTATATATTTCCCTGATAGTGTATATTTCACGATCAACATAGAATGCATACAAGTACGTACACGTGGTTAGATGGCAAAAACTGCTTTATTTCCAAAGGATAAGCAATGGTATTTGATTGCAGATGGCAATTGTGAAGCACCAAGTGTTTCACATAACACCTATGGCATGCATATCATTCCGCGACATACCCGAACAAGTCCATGAGTTCTATCCTATTAGTCCCCACTGTATGCTACAAAATTATTTCATTATTCTAACGAAGAATATACATGTGCAAAACACGTTGAGTATATAAGTACACGTCCATTTATACACGCGCAATAAAGCGCCTACACGCTTATAACGGTAATTGTTAAGCGATGTTGTTTGATTTGTCACGAGTGTATATAGTGATTTGCAATTGTACTAGCTGTCCATTGAAACATGATACATAGAAGGGACTTTGACATTTATTATTAACTACGTTTTATGCTCTCTCTCATAAACCCATATAATCATCGGTTAGCATGAGATCCAGTTTGATAATCATTCATATGTAAAGGAAACACTTTGCTAACGTGATGTGCTACAATTGCTATGTTTTAGAGTGTCCCACATTGACATCCGCTGATGGTGTACCTTTTGTCCAACACTCTGACATTATATTTCAAATTGACGCTGCAACTGATATGGGCAATTCAGAAGCCATATCCTGACATATGTCATCGATAAAACACTACGTTTTAGGAATTGATTACTGGGTTATGGTTTGGTAAGTGTACGTTCCGTTACGCGACACAGTTCGACATGTAGTGTCACTTGTAAAATATGAAATAAGATAAAACAGCATTACTAGACAAAAATACTAAAACTTTCTACGCGTATCGTGTGTGTCTTTCAACGAGTCGAGGTAGAGTATTTTCAATTAAATTCAACGTTTATTCAAACATTGAACGACATGGTTACACGGGTAATCGTCATGTAGTTGACTACACCTTTTACACTAGTCCATAATTATTGTACAGAATAGACTTTTGTTAGCAATAACCTCAATGCCATTGTCGTGTCCTTCATTGAATAGCATATGTCATTACTAGAATTCGAATCTGCAATAGACATTAAAGTTACCTAGGTATTCTAACGTAACTGACATGTTTACCTTGTCCTATGTCACATCCAGTTAACCTTACACCGGCTAATTTAGTTAAATATGACGTCAAAGGTAACGGCGACATTATCAAAATATCATAATCATTATGCAGTATTTAAGTCGGAACAACTTGTCATTAGCTTGACAAATTGGGTATGGGGGCTGTAGAGAAATATATATGAACCACCCACGTCCTACACGATATACTATAACATCTAGACTATATGATGCGGTTCCTTAAGTTAAATCTGGAAATATTGTAAACCTCCAACTCCCTGCGACTCATCGATTTTGTAAATTTTGTAAAAACTGTGTGGAAAACGAACAACACTTCAAACAATTATATACGTTGCATTGAAATGTGGAATATATGTAATGTAATTAATAGCATTGACCTGCCAGTATTACTTTTGAATGGTGACACTAATTCAGACTTTGATAAGATGTTTTCTAAATGTTTAATCGTAGGAAGCCTGTACTGGTTTGCTTGGCAGTAACAGGCCTTGCTTGTTATATTTCTATCTACTCCTGTACTGTACATGGATATATGCTTACTGTATCAGAAGTGTGACACTTATATAAACAATCATGCACTATAGTAGTAAATCCACCACAGGTCGTGTAGCTTAGTGGACACAAAAGATATCAGTGTAATCAATTACGCCAAGTTTAACGTGTATAAAGCAACAACGGAAACTTATGAAAGACAGCCTCTAATAGACACTAAACTTAGAAACCTCGTAATTCTTTTAATACTTTCAACCTCAAAACTATAGAGAATCTCACCCGAGTGGCTTGGAATATCAACTTTGTCAAAGTTATTAAATCCGAGACATTGCCGAGGATTTAATAACTTCCATCGATGAGTGTTGATATAATTATTTGATATTGCAAGTCTCGATGGTGAGATTCTCTTTATCACCCAATATCATTAAAGTCAAGAGAATAGGCACATCATCTAAAAGATTTTACAGTGAAGCTGCTGTGCATTTTCACTGTGCCAGTCTGTGGCATCATAGTAATGCTATGACGTCACAATGGTAGCGATGATATTACAATGGTAGAACAATCAATAACAGAGGATATTTCATGTGTCGAGTGAAATAGCATGTATCTCTCATCGAGTGACGTGGGAAAACCGATATTTTTTACGAGTGGCGCAGCCACGAGTGAAATTATCGGTTTGTCCACGTCACGAGATGAGAGATACATGCTATTGCACGAGACACATGAACTATCCTATTTATTATATACTTCTACACTCGTTAATTGTCACAAAACTTCAAATGGTCGCATATAAATTCTCCCTACCCGCGAATATGATGACGTCATGAACTGGCAAAGTCGTGTCACTACTTTGGTGTTAGTAAAGAGGCACGCATGTAGTTCGTAAAATGCAAAATCAGGAAAAATATAAGACAACACTACAACACAATTCAAACAAGACGACAAATCTTTATTTGTGAATTGGAAACACATTTCTCCAGCAAGACCTCATTGTATTCATATAACAAATACTCGCTGGTAATATTTAACGCGCATTAATACATCGTTAAAAGTTTTGAAAACAAAATGGCAACTTGGAACAACATCGGAGCTCGCCTTCAAAGTTTTAACCACAAAACGGAGTGAAAACAGAAGGGATTCAGCAAATCAACGGACAAGAACAACTTGGATAACCATGGTAACTCGTAAAATGTTCAACATGTGCCGTGTCAAATGGTTAAAACAGTTCAAATAATGTATTTCTACGATCGCGATTCTCTGACAGAGACACGGCGGGAGCGGGTTCACATGTCTGATATGGCTGGCGATGCACTCGGTGACCGCTGATCAGTGCGTCTTTTCTTGGCAACGGGATCCTGTGTGGTGAAATCGAAAGCGTGGGGAGAAATAGAAATGTTAACGTTCCCGTTAATTGTATTGTTTGAAAGAATGCTTGAAAGGAAACTTTGCTGGGCTAGCTGATTGGATATACTCATGCCAGTCATGGAAGCTGATTCTGATCGCGAGGTCGAAGCCAAAGACTCGGAGCTAGTCACTGTTGACGACGCTGACGACAGAATGTTGGAAATCTTTCTCTGCTGTTCGGGCTTCAGATGGGAGTAGTTGCTGATGGAGTTGGTGTTTTTGTGACCTGGAGAATAAAAGGTACGCTGTAATTTTGTTTTGTGCGTGTTTGTTTACAAAGTATATCTAACAAATTTATGATCACAAAAACTATCTAACAAACAAAGATTGTTGAAATTATATATTGAAAACGATTTCCGATAAATAGAGAGAACTTATGTTTTAATCAGGTAAACCGTAAGGCATTCTTAAATTAGCTGCAGTTCTGTAGATAAAACTGGCCTGTTTACTATTTTGCTATCTGTATCCATATTACAGCTGTAGTAAACGGGACATTTTTTAGCTACCGAACTGCAGCTACCTTAAACTACCTGTTATTTCCATTATTTGATTTGTAGCGACTCCTTCATCCATAAGTTTCTGAACCAAATGTTTTCTCATGCTGTAAATAAATGTAAACATTGATTACAGAAATGACTAATTTCAGACTAAATACATTTATAAAATTATAGTGGAACTACATAATGTCCATGCATGTAGTAGTATTTGATGTTTTAATATTGTATATTCTTTCTCATTCCAAGAATTTCTTATCATTATTTTTGTTTGTAATATTAATTTTGTGTTTTTAACTTTTTTTAAATTATTATCCTTTTTTTAAAATATAGTGAAGATAATACCTGTAAGGAGTTAGACGCTTGTCTTCGGTAATGGTTGTTCCACTCTTCATGTCACTCATTATGCTGTACAATTTGTTTAACCCCATTGCGTTGGACTTGTACCATGGTGAAGTGGCTTTCCCGTTGTGGTTGATGGCCAGGAAAAAGGGACTATCTGGATGAAGCATCGATTCTGGACGTGTTTGACGGTACTTCTTGTAACACGCCACTGGGTCTCTGTCTGGCTGGGTGGGGTTGGCATAGGCTCGTGGCTTCCTTCTTAAGTCGTTCGGGTTGGCGCCAGTGCGTGTCTTCGATTGACGTTCTGATGAAAAAACTAAATATTCTTCATGTTTTCCATTCACCATCTCCTTGTGTAGTTGTACATCGCCCCATTTCATCTGGTGAACTTCTTTTCCAGTCCTCATTCCGAAGAAGAGAGTGCAAACAGTCCACATCGAATGCAGTAGGCTGACTCTGTTGCCCAGGCCGAGGGTACCTGCCTCGTACATCGCGTCCAGATCATTGTCCGAAAGTTCATCAGCTGCCCGGGGTTTGTTTCCCTTTCCTTGCGATTTCAGATCTTTTTGTTTGGCTTTTAGGATGGCTCTGCATTTTGAGAAATGTTCACCTGATATTATGCTATGTCCATACTCTTTCTTTTTTAGGTGCCGCTCAAAGGAAGATACAAAATTCCGCAGAGACGTTGGTTCATATTCTGACCCATCCTTTTTGCGAACTGTGAGTAGGAATTTGCATATGTAGCCATTTAGGATCGGAGCCTCTATGTCTTCTACGTCACGGTGTTCTCCCTCTTCTGCCAGAAATTCACACAACAACCTCAGGTCAGACGCTGTTTTCCTCCTGGTGTTATCATTTTCTTGATCCTGGAGAAATCTGTCCACTTCATCATCAGAAATCTTGCGAAATCTTCCTTGTGTGTTGTTATCAATGTTTTGTAGTAAATTAAAGTCAATATTTGCAAATAAATCATCGATGTCACTGGATTCTTGCATTGCCTGTAATTTTTTCTTGTAGCAGAAGATAATTTCTCAAGTAAGGGGAGATAATTTATCAAGTAAAGGGAGATAACGTTTAAGGGAGACAACTCGTGGGTTAAAAGTAGTTCCGGTAGGTGTTATCATCACTAGTGATGAGAACATGTTCTCGTCACTGCAGTGACGATATCACTTTTCTCAGAGTGAGAAATCCCAGTCTTTCACTGCTAAGTATATAATAAATGAATTTATACTAGTCCTTAGGATACCTTTAGCATTGGGAGAAATGGGCCGGGTGAGCGGACTAGTGTTAATTTCGATCGCTGCGGTAGCTATAGTATAGGCTTTACCTGGAATGGGACGTCGTCAAAGAAGATGGCTAAGAACCAGTTGAGCGTGACGGTGGACACCTCGATGTCGATGTCCAGGAGGTGTTTGGAGAGTTGAGGCAGCTTCTCCTCGATGAGATCCTTCAGCACCTGCTGGTCTGCCTGGGCACCCACCAGGTTGTGGTCGAAGTAGTTGGGCGTGAAGTAGCGCTCCGTGATGGCCACCAGTGTCCTGCAACAAAGATGTCACGTGGGTGAGTGGGATGTCGGGACAGGGCAGGACAAAATAGAGATGTCACTAACAGGAAGAAGATTAATGAGCTCCTGGTTGACCTTGGTTCCAAGTTTTATTGAAAATTGTTGTCTTTTTGTTATTAAGAAGCAGATATGTTGGTATTTGTATGTCAGTGTTTAGTCTACAGTTTAGTCTACAGTTCTTCCCGAGCTGTCTGAAGACATACCAGAAGGCACAGTGTCTGAAGACATACCAGAAGGCGTCCTGGGCGTCCATGAAGAGCAGAGCCATGCCGACGATGAAGTTCATGCCCTGGCAGTAGCCGATGGAGGGACTGTGGATGCAGAACGCCAGCAGGATGTCCTGGAGGTCCATGATCTGAGGGAGGACACACAAACATTAGTCCTCATTACACACAAACATTAGTCCTCATTACACACAAACATTAGTCCTCATTACACACAAACATTAGTCCTCATTAGTGCTGTAGCTTGTCGTTGAGGGAGCTCTGAAGCGACTCACAGGGCTACCAGTATATGACCAAATAGCATTTTATTATTATTATTCAGAGTCCTATGAGTGACTATATGCATGAGTGGTGGAGCCTTGAATTGACTACATGCAAGTGTACCACTATTATCAACCCTGTCAATAGTCTTTAAATGTATGTAAAAATAACATTTCTTTTAAACTTGGAGTATCTGTTATTTCATACATTTTAATTGTATTTCAAAAATTATTGGACATACCGGTAATTTGTGTTCAGTTTCTGCACTTGATTTATTCAACCTTATTATCATATATGAATGTCTTCATGTAAACACCCCTAGTTCCGCCTATTGTATATTCTATTTGCACCTTCCATGGTAACAGCTTGAGTCAAATACAGTTCTGGGCCTGTATTCTCGAAACTTCGTAAGTCCTAAGAAGTTCGTAAGTACTAAGAATTTGCCAAACTGGTTTTCTTCTCATCGTAATTTGTGAAGAGCTTCTCATTAAGAAGTTCGCAAGTTAAGAAGTTTCGAGAATACGGCCCCTGGAATGATCAAACATCACGTAGTGATTGATTTCCTTCCGAATGAATATGTCGATAAATCAGCTCTTTTTCCAGGCAGTCAGATTGTTTATTAAAAGAGTACGCTGTGATTGGTCCTCGGTCAGACAGTTGGCGAGTCACACGCTCCTGCTCACCTAGCAGTCTATTTATATATAGGTACTACACATTTCATACTAAATACATGTATGTATCTAATAGTATTCTCGGTGAATACAGAAAGTTTTTGTAACTACATGGTTGAGTGAATACAGTATTGCTGAACCCATAAGTATGCCTACTACTGTAACTACTAGGCAGGAATACTCTTTAAATAGTCGACTTGGGTTGATTGAGGAAACAGACTGTCGCTGTTTTCCTGCCGCGCAGAATGGTGGTGCCTCCCACGTGCATCTAGTGGCGGGCAGTTGCGTGCGGCAGCCGAGTTCAAACACGAGGAAGATGAAGTTAGCACCGATACTTGCCCAAGTCCTAAATTAGCTTGCAGGGACGACGATTGATTGATTTTCTTTAATAGGACAGCAACCCTTATTGCTTGATTACACTGTAAATGAGGCTGAATTTAATCAAAGATGGCGGGTAAGAAAGATTTGAGAGTTGGACGAAGCATGCAATGGAAATGTTACGGGACCTGGGACGGGAGCACGGCGAGTTCTGCACGGAAACCGTCCAGTGTTAAGCACGCGCGTCTGGAAATGGGTTTGGCTTCAGGATGACTTTTTTGGGGGGTGTATGTTTTACGAGCATTTATTGCTTCGCAATAAATAAATTGTTATGTCCGCCAAATAACTTGATCCACATAATTGATCATGTACCTTATTTTTTTTCTTTATATCTGTAAGTTTTTCTGTATTTATTGAATATCAATATTAGTTTAGTGTACCTGACACAACGTCTGTAGAAATCATGTACAGATATCACCATGTCCCCCGTATGTTAAACTATCTCAGTTGTCTATAACACGGATATATCAAATATGTACTTCAGTCATACTGAATACTACATACTGAGACAGAGACAGAGACAGAGACAGACAGACAGACAGACAGACAGGCAGACAGACAATCGTATCGATTATATTCATTTGAGTTACCTCACACACACATACAATTCATGTAAAACAGTTTCTTGTAACAATATAAAAGTAAGTCTCCAATATGTAACTATTCCGTGCTGTAGGTTTTATTTATCCGTTTCATTATTTGTTGTATTTGAGTATTTCTCTAAGATCCATTTATGTTAAGATATTTTAGATGGCTACTGCATGCATGTCGGTATGTATTATTTGACCTTGGTATTTATTACATTATTCTGAATAATTAAGCATATTATACTATACTTATTATATTATATCAAGATTTTATTATTTCCAATGGCAAGATTAACAACATATGTCTATTAATGCTAAATATTCACAATTATGCGTGCGCAATACATACAATATTATGTTCGTGATGCTCCTGAATCTTCGGACTTTTCGTCTGGAGAGAATAAAGAAAACATTTATTTCTACAGAAACAAGGGGGAATTCCTCTATAATACCTTGTTCCTAACGCCTATTTCTGATAACTAATTGAGCTAACAATATGTGAAAGAAAAGCTATAGCACTCGTGTTAGGCGCCTGTTGTAAATTGGCAATTTATTATTTATTCTATATCGTAAACCATCATAGCGAATATCAACATCACATGAATATTTTAGCCCTAAACATTGCGGAATACGGTGTATGGAAGGTAGAAACGTTTATTTTATATAGATTTAGTCTTTTATTTTTATTTATAAACATACATAGATCATTATGTTTGAAAAGGAGGACGTCTCCTTTAAAACCAAATGTAATATTCAAGGTGTTGGAATGAGATTTAGTAGTTTTAAAAATTACGCAACCTTAAAAAAATACAATGTATGTTCATATTAGAGATGGCCGCGATACCATGCATGCATTCAATTCCTGCTGTTCTATTGATTCAAACATATTTTTATTTTAAAAAATGAATGAAGATTGGTAATCAAGCTGTAAAGCTTATTTTTATACCGCTCCTCGACAAATAACACGTAATACTTTACAAATTAACTTAATCAAGATACCGGTAATATTGAGATAAAACTAAAGTATGTGTTGATGCATGTATATATTTCCATTACTTTTTGTTCCAAGCTTCCAAAAACATTTCAGTAGGTATAACTCATTGAATAACATTGCGCTAACACGTATTCAGAGCTTAAAGGCATACAATCACAGATTTAAATGAACGCCAAAATCCGATTCGTCGATACACATTGAGTGGGAAATTCGACCTAGCAGTTGTATGTTCCAAAGACCAGTTAATTATAGCTACTTTCCTTTTATTCATATAAAATAAAATAATAAATTGTGATGCTTAACGAGTTTTGGGGAATAAATACATAAGTAAATAACTACAGATAGAAATTCACGTATCCATTATATAGAGCAACCATCTGTGATATAGCATGTAGAATGCTCTGAAATATATGCGTTTTGATAAAAAAAAAATCATGGACAAATTGGAGAATATTATTATTTGTTTCATTAGGTCTCGGCTACCATGTAGCATTATATTTATATCATAGCCGCCAGTATAGAATACATTGAATTCCTGATATTAATATATCTTTGATAAGAACAAAAGTAATGATGCGCTGTGTCACTAATCCCTACAACCAAGCCTGATACGAGCATGAATTATCTGACATAATATTGTGAGCCTGTAATTTAAGTCAAAGACAATATTCCTTTTAGGAGGTCCCTTTAAATGATACAAACATTTAGAATATATCGTTAATATGTAATAATAATAATAATAATAATAATAATGATAACATTTACAATAATAATAATAATAATTAATAAATAATAATAATAATAATAATAAATAAAAAGTGTATTTATCATGCGCTGCATCCATTAACAAGTGTAACATTCAAAGCGCTACGTGAAAAGAGAATAGGTGATTAGTAGTAGAATATTTTTAAGAGGTGAGTTTAGATATTAACAAATATGTTTATCAAACATTCAACGTTAGGATAAGTAAGTGTTTATTTACCTAAAATACACATACAATATTTTTAACAGCGCATTTAGTGCTTCTTCAATCAACAGGTATTCAAGTGGCCCAAAAAATGAAAAAATAAATAAAAATGAAAAAACGAAAACAACAAAATAACCGTAAATCAATAAAATTAACATGACCGTATACAGGTACGACATTCTATATAAGTGTATAGCCACTACGCACGAAAAGAAGTAAACTAATACCATTCTTGATGATCCGCGTGTAATCTGATACGAAAATCGATCTTTGTATTATTGGTCGATAATGGGCTTCCTATATTGGAATACAACATTCCTGACAGTTTTTCCAACAATTTCAATTTTCAGTTATAGAATATTGTCTATATGTTTTATTTAGAAACTTAAAAGATTATACATTTGAGAGCATTTATTATTTTAGAACAAAAACATACGCAATAATTTCTAGTGATGACAAGGCTTACATTACAATTAATGGTTTGTCATTTATTAGATAAATTATCTACATTTCACTATGATAACAACAAACTAAATGACTTCTATATCAATGTATTGTATGTGTTTTAAAACTGTCCATAATATAATTCTGCTACAAATGCTTTGTTCCTTCAGTTATGAATATTTTATCACAAATGGTATTCAAGAGACTTCACTATTAAGCGAATGATATTATACTCTATACTCTATAGCGTTACGTAACAACAGTCTCCAATGCAATGGGAATATGATTGTCTTGTAGATTTATCAAGACGAATTGGTCACAAAGAAAACAGTGAAATCGAGTGAAAATATATTGAGAAATATACCCGGTTTTAAAGCGCTGATGGTAATGGCGACAACGACACGGAAATTGGAGCCAGTTCTCTGTAGGAAGATAGCTCATTTTTATTAAAATTTCATAAATCCGATAAGTCGAAAACTCGGGGAAGTATAGCGAAGATTGGTGCGACATCATATGACGACAGTAGCTAAGTAAAAATAGCTGTCTATACCTATACAGTGGGTTAGCGGCACAGCAGACCACTGCTTTGTATAGTTTACAACTGCATCATAGCGAATGGAACTCGACTTGAAGGTATGTACTGGCATAAGGTAGCTAATTAATTGATAAAGGTAGCAACGTTTTTAATTAAGTATGAATCTGTCAAGTTAATATTAAATTGGCCTCGTTAACACGTATGCCTTTGGTGTGGAGGAAACATATGTTCGCGCATACAATCAAAACTGATACTCGAGAACATTCAGTAGATAATTCGTTAAATGGAGTTAACTATACATAATTAAGATATTCTAAAATTATATATTTTCCTCTATTCTTGGTGGAATAATGCCAATCGTCATAGCTTTATTTAGGAACAGAAATGATAGCAGTAAAGAACTCCATCTCGGCACAGTTGGTAAGCGTAGGTAAAGATATCGAAAGCGAGGCTCTGGCTGCTCGTCGGTCCCTTTGAAGTCCCAGGTAACATAATTACTGAAGCGGCCCATATCAGCTGGTCTGGAATCGCACCAATCACAACGACCGCTCCCCCCATTGATTAGCAAGAGTGTAATATTATTAATGCAACCTTAAAATCCTACCTGTGGCGGAGTTAATATTAACGAAGGCGAACTTTCCTAAAGCGAGATTGCCGTTGTCCAGTTAGGCGATTTCCGCCGCATCCCAACGGGTTGGCAACTTTATTACAACTCCAATGTCATCCTACGGACTGTATCATCCCCACCAAGTACCCCCGCATCAGGTAGGAACACATATACGTACCTATAGAACCTATTTTACCTTAAGTTTAGCAACTTTCACCTCATATCTCCGATAACGGCTGTCATGCATACTTCGTCATGTGTTATGAATGAAGTCTATGCATGTTTTATCAAAACATATTAGCTTAGCGTATTATTTCTAGCAATAGAAAATCTCAGCCGTCCAACAATTACTATGAATAATTTCGTACACTTCCCGGGGATTATTTAGTATGGTAATAGTTCCGTTTTTATCTTGACATTCCTTTCATGAACACATTAGAATGGAAAGGAAATAGTACATTGAAACATAGGATTAAAATTTAACTAAATATATACGTGTATATATATATTTTAATTGGTATATATATATATATATATATATATATATATATATGTATGCATGCGTGTGTGTGTGTGTGTGTGTGTGTGTGTGTGTATGTGTATCTATGTATGTGTGTGTGTGTGTGTGTGTGTGTATGTGTATCTATGTATGTGTGTGTGTGTGTGTATGCGTGTACGTGTTTATGTTTATACTAGGAATGGTATAGAATAGTTTGGATTTCGTGAGAAGCATTACATATTTCTTTGTCGTGTATGCATAAGCATTACATTTGAGTAGTATTACTATTTGTATAATTTCGTGATTAGTATCTTCTTTGCTGTCACAGTTTAGTTATTTATAGTTTAGACAAATATAGTAAAGTAGACTATTAATTGTTACGTTAAGGCCACACAAATACTACTACACAAAATGAGGGAAAAACTGTACTGTTATAGTATGTATAATACGACTAATTCCTAACATTAAACGAAACAATAGTAAATATCATCTGATAGGTTGAATGAGAATTAACATTGTTTAAACATTCAGTGTACTAGTATCTTCACAACAAAAAATACATTTAAGATAATATACTATTCCGGGTAAAATTAAGTTGACTGAATGGTGTAATAAATCAACGTCAAATATATTTAAATGCAGATTAGAACATGTATTAAATATTAGTGATCGAATAATGATATGATTATACCGGTAGGAATACTTTTCTTTCTTCTGTACTCAAGCATGTCCAAGCAAATTCACAGCACGATTATCTGACTAATTAAACCATTTCCCTCCTAAACAGCTACGAATTACTAATTGGATTGAAGGTTAATGCACTTAAGAACTACGAAACAAACACGAAGCATGTTCTCAACTCTGTGATTAATACACTGCGTGCTTGTCCGATGGAAACCGGGTTCAGAAAATACTTTAAAAATATATTCCACCCGTATAGAAGGTTACCAAAAACTAAACATTATTGAATGTTACTATATTTACTTACATAAAATACTATTTCTTGAATCTAGTGCATGCACGTAAGTGACAGTGTGGGTAATTACAGGTGAACATTTATCACTATCAATGCACTGTGTTTTTTAGTATAGCAAAGATCATGTAATTAATTAAATACTGTTTAAAGATTGAAGTTGAAGCATTTCGACAATGATTATTGTTCAGAAATATATCTTAGACATTCAATGAAATGCCCTTGCTAATAGTGGTTGTCACACATAAATGATTTGCTATGTTACGTGTCGCGTTTTATTGACGTACGATCGCGACGTCGACTGTGGTGTTCAGAGTATTTCTCTTTCGTAAATAAGTCAAGTATTTAAATCTCATTGCGATCAATCCTATCTTTGGATACTAATTTAGTAAAGGTTGAATGCTGGTATTTACAATGGTTCCTAAAACGGTAAGACTTGGTATTATTTTTGAAAATATGTATTACAATTTATGCCAGAAGTGTTTAAAACATTAAACACGCACTTTGTGTTCACCTCTTTTCTAACTCTTTCACAACTCCGGGTGCTTAATGTAATTGATGCTCGGATGGTATTAGAAAGTAACTTCGAGTTACAAATAATTATTAGTTAGGCCATATGGTATATAATCATCTGATAACGTAACTGAATGATTTACCAATCGTTAATTTATTTATCGAATGCACAACGTATGAACTACTACGTTATGGACTGTGTAGCAAATGAAAAAAATATATATAAAAAATATACTTTATTCCTTGTATCGGAATTACGGAGAAGACGAATACGACCGACATTTTAATTCACGTTCGAATATTTTTACGGAAAGAATAATAAAAACAGATTCATACATTTGTTCTTGGTAAACATTCAATATAGTGATTCAACATTGTTATTAGGAATTTCTTTTACTGGCGGAAACCAGCGAAGGTATATATACCATTTTATGAATATTTAATTGATTTCTTTTGAAGGCTTGTTTGCTTTCAAATATATATATTGATCAGGTAAATCACATGCTCGATTTTGAACGAAATATAGGCCTACGAATAAACACGTCATTAGGTATTGAAATTGCAGTAATTTTGTTCTAATAAAGAAACATGCATGTGTACTCATTTCATTCTGATTGTAATATTTTTAACAGATGCATACATGTAGTTATTGTTAAAAATGCTAACATACATCAAACACAGATCTAAATAGTTCTGAATCTTAGATCAAAGGACCACCAACAATAATCGGAAACAATTTCAATTGTTGACAAATTATGCTAAATTTCGGTATTACCAGCATGAAAGCCGTTCCCTCTATAGCGGGACTGTCGTCAAACGGTTTCCCTCCGCGAGGACCAAGCTTCTCACGTGCCATGTGTTAAGCACGAGCGTCGCGTGCCCACACCAATTCGGCTGACCCCCAGGAAACAATACAAAGGGTCTTTTACAATAAGCACGCGGTAATAGGCAAGAAATGGCGATTTTCACATGTTAAATCCGCCACGTGGGTCGCACCCCAGCAGGTTTATATGCACTGTATACACATGGCGGGGAGGGCAAAGATCTTATTCTATTCTGAATCATTTCCCGCTTCGGCGGACAAGCATAAAAGCGGCGTTGCATATTTCCACACCCATGAAGTGATCACGTGATAAAGGTATTGCATTTTGGTGCAACCCGTATGGCACTGTTCATTTGAATTGGTAGAATTACACAGGCTTGTTGAGTGAGTTTTTCATAATGCTAATTTGATGTGTAGGAATGTTGGTAAAGCCACCATAAAAAGTATGTTGGTATTGATTGATATTCACAATGAATACGTTTTCTTCCTAAAGAAAAGCTATACTTTATTCCGTTAGTAACATTTACCCGTTATTTAATGTAATGTAATGTAATGTATCACTTTGAAATAGCATTATCACTGCCGCTCTAATAATTCTAATAACATCTAATGAGTATTCTGCGAGATAATGATTAAGATTTATTAATTTGATTTATCACCCAATATAGGCTCTGAGAGTAGATATATTCTGTAGATAAAATTGATATCTCCCGGAGATATCAATTTG
>JAULBP010160465.1:0-15067 GCA_032355345.1 Lepetodrilus pustulosus | reverse complement strand
AAATGTAAACTACATTCATTTGTGATAGTTATCATCAATTATATATCGCCAGAAGGTTATTTAGACAAGATCATTTTTTATCATGACAAAAAATGATTATAAAATATGAAATTTATTATAAATATCAAGTGTGTGTAAACAAATATAAATTACTGATCGATTGTCCATGGAATATAACGTTCACTTTTGTTCCTCAATATTGCATCGACGTACCAGTCGTCTTATCTTACTCCATAAACAATGTTACTAAGTATTGGCAACAATATTGCTACAGCATTTAAATGTACCGTTCATTCCCAATGCATGACCTTTTAACCTGTTGACGTCACATCCGTTTGCACAATACCAGCAGGATTGCAAGTCCGGTCCGTCGATGAATACACGGATCTAGCTCATAGAAATGAATGCGATTGCAGTTGCTTTGAACTTTATTTATCCAGAATTTCGTAAGACCAGAGTAAACAGGAGTTTCATAACTTCTAATTTCCTTCCAATCTGTGCCAGTAATAGCCCCTATGTAGCCACTTGAGGTCTGTGTTCAAAGGTGAACTTGTTTGGTAGTGGACACCTGCCATCGTGGTTGGGAGCCATCTTGTAATGACCCTCATTGTGCCGAACTGTGGTACAGAACTGCTCACTGTGGTCACAAGTAAATCGTATTTGTCATTGTCTAGAATATAAGCCAAACACATTTGATCCTTTAATTAAAAATACCGCTTTTATTCTTTGAAGTTCGGTTTGGTACCAGTATTTTGTAAATAAAATCGCTCACACTTTTTCTTCTTCCTACTCTCTCTCATTCTCTCTTTCGTTCTCTTTCTCTCTCTCTCGTGCTCTCCATCTTGCTCTTCCATATGTCACTCCACCTCTCTCTCTCTCTCTCTCTCTCTCTCCCTCTCTCTCCCTCTCACTCCCTACCATTTCTCTCTCTTCTCCCCCTCTCTCTTTATTGCATACTAATATATAAGATAATCTCCATCTCCAGTTCGTTCTCAAATACCTTGACGTCTTCGCAATAAAGACTACAGTATGTATTAATATTGATATGCAGTATCCGCAGAGGAGAAAAAAAAATCATCAGTTAAGTCGATTCGGTAACCATTTCTATATGCAAAACGTTGCAAAGACAACTAGGGCATTTTCTTTAATTTTCCAGAGGCATGTTTTTAGAATTTTCTGTAAATTATTCATTCTCTCATTATGATCTAAAATTCAAAACTACATAGCAGGACATGTGACCCAGTACAACAAATGCAACAAACCAGACTAGTGTTTACAGAATTGTTCATATCCATAAACCTAACTCTGAGGTAAGTCGCGAGGTGTCAGTTGAACAATTGTACTAATCACCGATCTACCACATTTAATTAAATTGACATACCGAACCTCGTGTACGGGTAAACCATCTACAGAATAGCAGAATTATCTGTGACTTTTAATATAGACCTCCTGATCGAAGATCTGCCTAAACCGCGCTGCACGGGGGAAGATGAATCGATTGTTAGACAGTTTAGCAGATAGTCGTGTGTTTGAAATCTTATAGAAATTAGTCAGCATATTTATTACTGAACATAATCACCTTGCTTCCTGTGAGTTGAGCCATTCTCAGTGTAATATCAGACAGCTTAGCAACTTGGAGGAATATCAGATAACCCTAGCTAGTTTGCGTGCTAGCTATGCACGAAATACGAAGCCCGTTATCAAATAGATAAAAACATCATCTCACTCGCATACCTATAACATGAATGTTGACAAATACACATGTTCATAATACAATTTGACGAAATCCCGTGTGCGGTGTGGTTGCTGGTAGGTGATGCGATGGAGGGAGGTCGTCGGTGAAGACGTATAGAGTCTGTCTGGAAGCAACTGGTCGTGGACAGAGTTTAGCATTGGTTGTTGGGGACCCAGGACACACTATAGGCCGGGCTGCCCTGCTTGAGTGACTGCCCGCCTTGCTTTGCATTGCGCTCCGGCTTCAGCCTTCGGTGGAGGGACAATTTGTTCCCAGTGGATCGGAGCTTGCGAGGCCCGATCACGGGGAGAGATAACAGGGCGATCTTTTACCTGCTTCTCGCCCCCTACCCGGGGAACAACTCGCCTCGATATAATTAAAACATATCGGATTGTACGTGGCGTATGACGGCTTGTGTTGGAGACCAAAAGCTGTGAAGGATTCTTGGAATGATATTATAAGGAAGAGTGGAGAGGAATATCTAGTGATATATGGCTTAACCCGCGACGGCAGTGGGTATGCGACTGAGAGTAAGCGAGAGGGAGCAACCCGTTTCCCCTCCCTCGGTAGCCGTCAAAACTAGTGACGTTGTCGGTGCCAGCCAATTGCAAGCTATCAATACCCAGGAGCGTGAAAGGATTCGGTATTAATTCCGGATTTGTTTGAATTCACCGACAGCTTTAATAGAATCACTTGAACTTTGCAAGACATTTTAATTTGGACAGCGTGAGTGACAGTTTATGGTGTTTGGTGTTAGAGGTGTGTTTACCCTCGCCAGGACTAACCGTCGTCTGCTACCCTGGTCTTATCCACACTGGGTGATAGCTTGGCTACAGGGAGGATTAATTTGGATACTTTTGTCACACTTTTTCAAGTGTCGTCTGCTAGTACAAACCGGATGGATTGCAAACAGCAGACGAATGAAATCAAAGAATAAGAGGTGAGGAAATATAACCAGCATACATATTGTCATCAAATGAAGACATGACATTGTACATTACTTCACAAAACATACTCTAGCATAACCAATTAATCTTTCAGTGCGCGTGATAGATTTCTCTTGTCTTCTCTTCTTCGCTTCTATAGGATTGTATCTTCATTTTTATTAGTTTCTCGTCAGTGTAATATAACAAGTCCAATATCTAGACGAATTAGGGTAAGGTTGGAATGCGTTTCGTTGCCGTTTAGTCCAGCATATTTAACGTAAGGTATCCGGGATTTTGGTTCCACCCGATTTAATAGATAAAGACATCACGACATGAACAGTCGACTTATGACGGGTCACGCAACGTTTGTCGTCGACTCGTGACGACCCCCGGCAGGAGAGCAAATGGGTGGGGTAGCAGATATCAGGTGTGGGGTACCATTGTAAGGTGGGGTAATCGTACCACGGGTGGTGTAAAATATAGTAAATAGAGGCCTTATGAACAACGGGGAACCATGTTAAGAGAATAGTCGTACTACGGTGGTGTAAAATATAATAAAAACAGAGGCTTTACGAACGATAGTTGGGCACAATAGTAAGATGTAGCAGTCCTATACCACGGGTGGTGCAAAATATGTTACATTAGAGGTCTTATGCACAACAGTGGGGTACCATTGTTAGTTGGGGGTAGTCGTGTCACGAGTTTTGTAAAAGAATGTAAACTTCATTAACGACAGTTGGCTTGAATCTACAAGAATCTTTCTTTCTGCAAATTGATGCTCAAACTAATGCTGTACTCGGAGCTGATGTATTTGCTGATAAAATGTTATCTGTTAAAGAATGAATGGCATCTGATTAGAACAGAATGGATGTAGGTATGATATACATAGTCTTACGTTTTATCATGTACTTTTTTCCTACTGTTTCGAGTATGCAAGTGTAAAATACTACACGTATGATAAAGCACAGGACATACAGAACACATGTACATGCTTTTTTCACCATTTATTGGTCGCGTACAGGCTTATAAACACATTCACTCATAACATCTTGATATCTACACCTAAAATATGTAAATAACTATTGACATACATGCACTGATATATATTAATGCAAGTCATGTACACTAACTGATGATGCAAAGTAATCAAATAAATAACTTCTACGCAGTAATTGACAAATAGGGTTAATTACCAATGCAAATATGAATACTGTATAATTATCAATTATATAATTACGTAACATTTTTGTAGTATTGATACAAGAATGCAATATATGTGTTAACAAGGTTGTTATTTTAGGACGAGGTTTGTTAATTACGATTACACCTAAAGAAATAGCAAAAGGAATTGACTCTATGCTAGATCTATAATAATAGCATCAATAAACCGATACTCAGGTTAAGTAACTATCAAATTTTATTTGGGCATTGGCATAAACTTCGTGTATTTAAGAAAACTAGATGATGATTAAATTATCCAGTAACAGAATTTACGCGTGTGTTGCTTTCTTTTCACCTGGGACGCAAGAATACTCTTTCCTATTTGTTCTTGTCATACTGTATTATCGATCAGTAATTGTTGTCACGTTGACTGTTACAGGTGTGTAACCGGCACCATTGTTGAATATACAGGTATTAGGTATTTAAGAGTACCCCACAAATTGCTAGGTATAAGTAGGCGTGGTCGAACCCAGCTCCCCGCGGTTACAATTAGGGGGTGTGTAGCAACATTGAATCTGTCCCGTGTCACCGGCGTTCACAACAAGGAACACGCAGACGACAGCGAACAGACGACAATTAGGACCTTGCTAAGCGTCTGCTATCCGGGATTTTTTTTTATCTAGAATTCCTCCACAGTAGATAAAATCGAAAGGGGAAACTCAACCTGAATATGTATTTGTAAGACAAATAGTATTACTATAACGAACGTACAATGATTATCCAAGCTATATATGTGAAAGGGAAATATGCGTATTTATATAATACTATTACTGGTATTTTATTGGGAATAAGTAATTAAATTTAACGGTAAATCTTACTTCAAAATTTAATACTGATAATATTATCTTTAACAACAAGAAGAATGTTTGTATCTCCAGTGTTTTATTTTTTCAGTATTATTTACATTTTATAACTACTTCAACGTTTTTAGACACAGACAGTGATCCTTTCTCACAAGTGTAATCTTCGTGGTTGCTGTATATTTTTTTGTGATACCATATCAGATACGTACTCTTTCTTGTAACGCTGGGTGTGTTAATTAATCCCTTTAAACACGTTTTAGAAAAATGAAAGGAATCTAGGGCGGGAAATACTCCGTGTTTTGTCCTTGTGTTGTAAACAAGCGAAGAGTAGCAGACGACACGATCTCCAGCAGTGCTGGTGGAGCGAACGCTTTTACTCAGAAAACCACTACTATCTTAATCCGGAACCCAGTCTAGTGGAAAATGGCTTGTCCCTTCAACAATGCCCTTTCTCTCCGACTGGTAGAGTCCTTGCACAGTTGGAAATACCCCGGCGTTGCGCAGTGATATCCAGCAGGGAATCTTTGTGAACCCCCCTCCTAGTAAACTAGTGGAATCTCGGGTGTTATTGTGCTTTACGATAATCGTTATGGCTCTGTGCAAGGCTCAACTAGCCACCATCATGCCTGTCCATACAAAACGCCCGTCATTAAATCAGAGAGTTTGTGGATATTTAAGGAATGTTTATGTTCATACTTTTACTAATTTATAGTGGACAAATGATCATGTTTTGCTAGTATTATCCCTGATATGTGTGTTGATACGACGCAGCTTGGGGGTAATTGAAACTACAATCCTTTAATGTTTATACCTTTATTTAAGGTGGAATACTATTTTTACATTGCAATTGTTGGAAGTCGGTGATATCCTCAGTTTATGAGTACACTACTGGCGCAGGTTCAACCAATGAAAATAGCTGTGACCATTATCCCCTCATGCATAACTAGGAGTATTAGAAAATGGTTGTATTTACAAATCATTTAACCCCTATTTCCCGCTCCATTTCCCTATTACTTTCTATAAATCTGTCTTTATCTATTTATCTTGCTTGTCTGTTTGCATTTAATTCTTCCGTGTATGCATTTCATAGCATAGTGTCACTATTCTTACGATGAATTCACGCACAATAAATATTTTATCTTATCTTATCTTTTTATGCCATTTCCCTTGACCTGGGAATTCTTATGCATCGTTATCACGTATGCGCTCTCGTTATTTCCATTCTCAAAAGGTCAGCACAGAGCTGTGAGGCCGCATACATGTATGTGCTATTATTTGACACTTCAAATTATCACCCTCAGTTTGAAGATAACCGGGTTTCGTTTTTTTGTGTGTTCATTTACAAGATGTCTAAGAAAATGTATCTGACAGATTATCCTTGCCTTAATCTTGTTACACCTGCCACAAATCCCGTCAACTGCCGCAAGAGAAAGTAGTTCAAGAACGTAGTGTGTTTATGTCAATCTCATACTTTGTTACCCCATCCAAGTTTAACAATGGTCTCTGTTGATTGTCAGCGCGTTTGGAAGATCGAATTTCGCGCCATGCGGCAGGCCAGACGTGGCAGAAGACAGGTTTGAAATGTTCGTCTGCTCCTTGACACAAAGAAGCAGACGGCATCATTCGGAAAAGAAACTTCACACTAAACCCTGTTCCGCCACACAGGGACATGTATGTATGTTCGCTGTGGTATCGGAGGACGTGTGTTCTTTTCTCCCCTTTTCTGCCAGCCCAACGCGTGAATTCCAACTCGATCAGGAGCCAAAAAATATGTGCGGTGTGCTATTCTATCAGCTCGGTTATCGTCTGCCCCAGTCTCTGACAAGTAGACAAATTATTTCTTCTAGGTGAGACTTCTCACTGCGAGTGTTGCACACCCCCGAGGGGGGATACTCTACACCGCATTGAAGCTTTAGGATCGCAACCGCCCACCGCTGTATCAGGAAATGGTCGGCAGGTTTCCCCCCTAACTTCGCGTACATTCACTAGCGAACTTGATATTACTCCCGCGTTACATAAAGCAATATTTAACCCCAGATGTACAGTTTTGGCGTTACACGAATTCCTGTCGATAATATCGGTCAGACGATCTTCCCGCGTCTCGCTTCTCAGTTGCCCCTCGGAGGTTTTCTGTGACAGAGGGATTGAATCATAAACTTCATCCCTTTTGTTCTAATTTGTCAGTTCCTGGAGTAGGTCTTCAGTCCAATGCCACGGCACAGTGGCTGCTCGGCGAGATGGAACGGGAACTTCCCGTGTAGCTTACTATAGCGGCCACCTATAACGACAATAACATGTGCCTCCGACTGACGGCTTGTATTTCCCGTTATGTTGAAGCGTCCCACTTGGGCTAGGTTCGCGATCGGTACCGCACATTCAAGGAGGTATGTAAATAGCAAAGCCAGATTGTTTCTCGCCTGCCATGTGCGCGCAAGATGGAGTTGCCAACACGGGGGCTAATTAGCACCAGGGCATACCCACACCATCAGCATCACCACACCTCTAACCTGGCTTTAGTGATCCACGATACCACCTCTCCACTGGATGTTTGGCGAAGTGGGAACCCGGACCGCTGGGCACGTAACTCAGATCCACCCAGGCCAGGTGCAAAACTGGGATCTTCTCACCCCTAGATCTGAGTCTTCTCTCTCTGCTGAACACAAACACCTCGGTTGCGGTCTGGAATATCTATCTGTAAAGGAGCAGGGCAGATAAGGAAAGTGCCACCTTTATGTAGGATGTGATGGAAACTGAGCTGTGTGTGAGCGAGACGAACTCCCGGGCAACACATGTCGAGCAGCTCGCTTCTCTCTTTCCCTGCTATACCAAGTTTTCCTGTGAAAATAAAGCTCGCATAGTTTACACTGTCTGCCACCAATTAATTAAAGCCTTCCTGGCACCTCTGGGTGAGGAGAAATCCTGTCTCCGAGTTACCGACCGAAGCTGAGGATCTCTCGCTGCTTTCAAAATTGAAAGATCGATTGAGCAGACATCGAGACCATGATGGCTCGTTGAGCACAAAAACGGCATCATTCCGTCACTCGTCAGCAGCAGCAGACGACGTCCCCCAAAGTTGTGTGAGTCGGGAGGAGTCTCTCCCCCTGTGTCGTCTGCTACAACATTGTCGTCTGCCCGTCAGAGGACTTGGAACACCAAAGTACGGCAGATGCAGTGAACATTGACACATTGCTGTCATGGGGATGCCTCACCCTGTAGCAACGTGGAAATGATAAACCTGCTTCGTCTTCAGCGGTAAGATGCCAGTCTAATACAATCTTCAAGCATGGTTTTTATCACGTGTCGTTATAGCTCACGTTACGCCAGTAATCACTACTTAACCTCATCACCAGCATAGTTTGTATACATTTAACTATACAGAACAGTTCTAACAGCTTGCCGTGTATCGAGTTTAACGTACAATTGATGACAAACATCCTCGACCATTAGTCGTTGACGATAACTTCAGTTGGTGCTATTTGACTTCAGTTGGTGGTATTTGACTTCAGTTGGTGTTATTTGACTTCAATCAGTTAGTGTTATCACCTCTACCTGTTCTAGTTAACCCTTTATCTCTCCACTCCTAACAACACGAGGAACCGATACTCACAGCATCTCATTCATTCAGCTGGTAGAAGCGGTAGGCAAAACAAACAAGTACTGCACCTTGGAGGATTAGCCCTGACAGCACCTTGCGATTAGTATTATGCACTAGAGCCGTGAATGCACTTCTTAGTTTGTGAATGAGGAAAAGGGTTGTCACACTCTCGCAGCACATCACCTATAAGCTCCAGGAATGGTAACACTCTATGGAGTGTAGGCTGTGTTTATGTGACGTATCGAGGGATGGTATTGCTATATGTCTGGAACTCGAGTACTAGCTGAGGAGGGATCCTAGCACACAAATATATATATGCACAACAGATCGAAAGTCCCACACATGCATTTTTGATGCAATGTTGTGAGGAATATTATCCATAGCTTTCACCGAGACTATATTGAACTAGAAAACGTAATAAATGTGTCTGAGTCTGTTGCAAAGTGATGAAGATAATTAAAGCTGAATGCCCTATTATTGTGATTACTATTTCCCAGCGAATTGTAAACAATCCAAGTAGGGTCCGCTGAATGGAAGCACGCGTGTTTAAAGTGTCGTCTGGCAGTTAACGTTGCTAGGACGTGCCGTGAGTGGTACACGATGGAAGAGAACAGTTTGTCAACGACACCTAAAAGCAAAACCTAATTTGATCTGGACGCCCGGCGGAGTAGGGAGATGAAGACTCGGCTGTCCCCTCTCACTTTCTGCATGCTCAGTTGTCGTCTGCTACCGGAAGTTAACACATTCATATCTTCTAACAATTCTTCTTTGTTTTTCCTGATATCTTTATGCAATTATTTATTCTCTTCTTTTCTTATAAAGTATGTTAACATTATATTAATACTAATTTAGGTAAATATATAGAACTCACAGGCGTATTGGCATTAATTATATATGATTTATTCAAAATGTATTCTTATGATCAACATTGACATAAAAAGTCCTTTTACAGTCCATTAATAACTACATACATCATGAAAGGGGATTTACAAACAGGATTATCATATTATCAAGATGTTTTCATTCAACCATTGTCGTAATAGAGTGGAACGTGGAAACCTAGTTCTCCACATTTATCTACAATCTCATATGTATTGCATTGCATCTACGTTAATGAGAATAAAACTTTTGTCTGCATGCCTGTCTACATCAGTGTGAAATTAGTCGTCAAACTTGCAGTTTACACAGATATCAACAAACCCAGAAAGAGAGAGAAAAAAAGGCATCAGTTAAAACCATTTGAAAGCCTTGAAGTTTAAAATAGCATTACATTTGATTGATGGGAGAGACGGAAAAAAACACGTTGACAATCAATCAGATTTAAGATTTACGCGATAGTAGATAGTATTACAATATTTCTAAGTTTGGGACTGGAAATGTGTCCAATAAACGATATTACTCTTGTTACGAAGACAGTGTGAACCGACGGGTTCCTACACATGCGCGCACTTACTTTAACCCATTATTTCCATTGCACATTACAGTTTCCTTTCTGTTTTTAACAAAAGCTTGACACATAAACTTGACACATTTGCGAGGAACATGTTCCTATATATGCATTGGAACGCCTCGCGAATGTAGAGGTGAATAAACGAAAGTGCTCGTTTCAATTAGCTAAATTAAAATGCTCGCGTTTTGAATCCGTTGAAAGAGTTAAAGCGTGTGCTCGGTACGAGAAATATGGAGGTTACATTATTGATTTTAGAAAATCTTAGGCTTAAAGTGTCAAGGGGTGATTCGAACCCTTCAATTTGACAGTGTCTGCCCCGAGTAACACACCATAGCCGTGTGAAGGTCGATGGCTTTTTGTGTGTGATAGCCATTGTTGTTAGGGAAATAGTGGCCCCTTCATGATAAACTATTAATGAAGGTTTTGTTGTAGCGCAAACGTGAGCATGGACAACGTGCGAACTAAGTCTGGCGACATGATCACCGGACATAATTAGTATTCTTTAATGTTGTAAGTCATTTTAGCAAGAAGCAGTTTAGTTTTGTGTTCATGTGATATTTTATTATTTTAAGAATAATATATATGCACACATTTTGACAATCCTTTAAATGGATTCAAATGAAACCATATCGAAAAATATATTAATTATTCCCGCAAAGTTATCTAGTAATAGTACTTTGATTCTATGTCGAGATTTGGTATAAATGTGTCCTCATTCTCTGCGTGCATTAAATACATGATAGTATAATTCACAACTGATAAAATTGTAGAGTTGAATTAGAAACGACAACATCTTTCCATAAGATCAGTTGAGAAACGACGTTATTAATCCTGTTTGAGTCAGAGGTCGCAGTAGAACAGATTTCATATAAACCTGTACACGAAAACCTCACAGGCATCAACCCACAAGAACCAACAATGTATGAGTTGATTGAAAAATTGGTGTTAGCTTCCACCTTTTTTCTTCCGTTCATTCGCTTGAAAATTATACTGCTTCTGACGGTTGGGTCGATAACTCGCTCTGAGGTCGCAATATTACTGACATGAACAAAACGACATGCTGCTGAGCATAAAACAAAACGCGGAGATGATACAAGAGATAGTTCCCCACAGTGTGTACACCGCAGCGCGTTTCTCGCGAAACACGGGAAATGCACCTACGTTTTATCTGTACATCTGCATTCCGTTTGGGCAGGATCTACTTCCTTGCCTTCAAGAACGACCGAACGTGTCTAAATAACAATACGTTCTCGTTATCACTGACACGTGAATTAATAGAGCATAGTTACGTGTTTATTTAACGTATCTTATCTCAATCAATGGGCCACATGTGTAGACATCGTATTAGTTTTACAGTCTTGCCCTGATTTCCCCGTCTTTCTTGTCAACGTGTGTGTTACAGTTTCAGTACCAAGCAACCATTTATAACCGTACGTTCTTATAAGACTTATAGCATACAGCATGCAACATGCAATCTTTGTCAAGAATTATTATCTGTATGTTTCTTTAAATGCAGTATCTCATTTCTAGACTATCCACAGTATCAACGAGTGAAAGTAAATAGTTTAAATATAAATAATATTGATTAGTATTATACATATTTGAAAGCAGCCGCTGAAAAGCTTTATCTTCTGACTTGTTCTCCAGTAATCTAGCCTAGCTTAACTGATCTAGGGTGGTATTTATATTTGGGTGAGAACAAAGTGTGATCTCATTTCCAAATCTTGTTTCAAATTATGAGATACAGAAATTTCTAGACCTGTTACTCAATATTTCTCACTAAAGTATTAACGTCAACACAATTACGAACAGGTTTGGGTCTGATTTCAAAGCATTCGTGTGGCGGATTAGAACCAGGGGTCACTCGAGTCTTGCGGTAGGTGGAATCGACGAGCTTGGAAGATAAACATGTAATGTGCTAGAAGACAGAACAAACTAATTACTGCTGTGTTAATTACTCTGATGGTCGGCTGGCAGGTCCAGGTCTTCTTGACCAAATACCTCTGATGTTGGCCACAAGCCTCTGCTAAGTCTAAACCAACAGGTCTCCTCAGTAACAGGCCAATTAGACTGATATCGCCCTGCTTGCCGTTCAGTCCCAGATTTCCTCGGCTGGACGCTATGTTGGCAAATGTTTGATTTAAGAACAAATAGTCTCAATATGGCATTTGCTATATATATTCCAGTGTCAGATCTGTGGTGACGCGAAAATTTAAATCGCATTTCGATAATGAAAGTTCCCTCCTACCTCCTATATCATGTAATGGGTATTCAAAGGGACATAACTCTACTTTTTCTTTTTATAAAGCTTGCTTTTACCATTATTTTATGATAAATTGATCAATTGAATTTACGACTATGCCTCCTGACACTCAAAGTGCTCTTCCTGAAAGCTTTGACCCGTATTTCTTAACCGTTTTATGAAATGATCTAATATCCTCAAGCCTATGCCTTTCATGTCTCCCAAATGTGTTGTACATCTGGGGACGTACCTCTAAAACTCGCATTTGGATTCAATATTATATATTAACGACCGAAGCTGATTACTATTTTAATACAATGAACCAAATCATACTCGATGACATCCATGACAGACAGTATTAACTCAATACTCGACCAGGACGCATGCGAGTACCACAGCAATGATTTACCATGCTTCTTCGTGTATAAAGCTTTAGGTTTCGAGGTGCGCGTCTGCAAACTGAGACTGGTCAACGAGGTCAAGGCACCGTCTGTAGGCGGTCAGGGCCGTGTCATTATTGGCATCTGTCTGTGGTTTACAGAAGGATACATACCTCATACATCGCCAAGACTAAGACCTGTATATACAGCACACCCAGTCACGTGCACATAGACATCTGTGTCACGTCGACTATACGTTTATACACGGTAGACATGCATATACAAGCTACTACAGCTACCCCAGTACTATATGTCTAAAGCATAACTTACCAAAGGTCAACAATTAAATATTAAATTATACCTCTTTTACGAACTCGTTTCTTCTCAGGATATAGGTTTTAACAAAAACATAAGCATCTGCAACATCACGTCCCATTACTAAACATACTAAATACTATAGTAGTATATCGAATATGAACTATTGTTTAAAGGTACACGTACCTAACGTTTGGATGAAGGTATCAAAATGCATGTTTGAGTGTTTACATACAAGTAGTTTTCAATGTTGTTCTGCTGGTAGGATATTCTAGTAATTCGAGGAAAGTCAAGACATTCTTACAACTTTTTACAGAAAAATTCAAAGCATTGTTGTTTAGGATTAACATCACAAAACGTAGAGACATCTGGACTTTATAATACATAAACAAACTGCAACTTGATCAATTCCTTTTGGAAATGTTGAATGTAATTTCAAAGTAAAACTGCATTTTTAACATCGATCCCTATTTCCAATGTATTTTATCAAAGTGCAGATCGGGCAGCCAGATTCTGTTGCATGTACGTGTTAGATCAACATTAGATTTGGTAAAGGCAGGGTTTAAACTTGTTACTGCATCGTGAAATGTTTGTGATTGTCCCCAACTGTCGCGGCCTCGCATCTGCATCTACACCACAAGCCTAGCGGGACAGGGGGAAATAAACCCTAGGCTGTTATCGTTTGATTTCATCGCAGTGATAAAAACACACACAGCCATTTCGCTGCCACAGATCACACAAGCAATGCACACTGCAAAATTCTAGAACTTTGGTGTTGCAGGTTTAGCAAATTTAAAACGCGTCATTTCATGCTCCCAGTAAAAATCTCACTCTATACTGAAACTGTGAGTTCTTCCACATAGCAACTCGTGAGCCAACACCGTGAGAGAGCAGCGACTAAATCCATTCTTCAGACACTCGACAAACACGGTACAAAGTACCCATCTACTACCTCCTTTTCAAATTACTTCATGAAGCTTCATAGCCATCCAACTTATGGAAACAGTGCCACCTTTTAAAAATACGTGTGTTAAAACATGGGTTCAATAAGCCGTAGGATACACTAACCGCCACCCACACCCACTGTGCCACCTCTTCACGTTTATTATCATATCTCTGTCACCTTTCTCGTTCTTCTTAGTCACAACCATGCTTTCACGAGTTCTACCATAATCTTTCTGAATATGCCTTCCCCTCCTTTCCCGGTGCCAATACACCCACCCACCCTTGCATCCATCTGGTAAGCATACATATAACATGTTTAGACTACGTTTTATCGCCATTGTGATGATATGCGATACCACATATAACACCTTCACTTTCCTCAAGCATTGAGCATGAAGATTTAGGGTCAGACAGCAAACTTGTTTTTGTCATTCGTGGGAGATCGATTCCGAATGTTTGCCTGGACAAAAAAAGCTGCGTTGGTATTGCTGCTAGGTGTCGCTGTTTTGATGGGAATAGACGCGAGGTATGAGGTCCTGACTACTACCTGGGCCCTGCTAGTTCTGCGTCCCCACGGTGCAAGTTTGTCGAGAGGGGGCACGGAGTTTGGCAGATTCAGCACACGATAGTGAAAAGTCTCACCCTTTCTCCAGCTTAACTGAGGTGAGAGATTTGGGCCACTCAAGGCCCTCGATGTGTTGTGAGCAGACGACAACCTAAGCACAAAGCTCGAGATATTTTCGCGTGAATGTGTTGTCCTATCGTGCTGAGGGTGGTAAATTTTGCCCTGTCAATATTAGTATGGCTTTGATAACACAAATTGATTGATTCAACACGAGCGGGTCTGCATCTGCTGGAGTCGCTGGCTGGTCTTAAAGGAGGACTCACCTGGCTGCATACCTCGCCATACCTTGCTCGCTCGCACAGGAAGGAAGAATCTCGGGGAAAATTAACAGAAAATAGCCCTCCAAAGTGAAAGGGCAACACCACGACCTTCACACTTCACTGCTATCAAATTCTAGCCTGTGTACGTTTAGCAGAACCTCTCCCTGTGCAGCGAGTCCACAGTCGCCCTTCATCTGTCCCAAGTTGGTGAAAGGACTTCACACGCAACCACTTTCCTTCACCAGATGCCTGGTATCGCCCAGAGTGCAATTTCTCACATCCGGCTTTCAGTCAGTCTTAGGACTTCACAAGTCATCAGCAACTCGGCAGATGTCCACGCACGTGTTTCGCGACTCGTATGCAACAATCACCGCTTCATCCCCTTCCCCTATGTGCAATATTGTCATTCAATTCCCGTCCTCCTGTGCAATATGCTTGTCTTACATTCCCTTGCATGCACTCTTACGCACCTTAAACCAGTCTCGCGTAGTCAGACATACAGGCTCACATTGTCATACAGTGGTGCTATCATAAACATATAGCTAAGTAAACTGATGCAGAAATAATTTG
>JAULBP010160354.1:0-15076 GCA_032355345.1 Lepetodrilus pustulosus | reverse complement strand
ACATGAGTGACGGGATATTACAAGGTCAACACGTGTACGTACATCTACTGAATAGTCTACTCTTCAAAAATATTAGCAAATTAAATTTTAACGTCTAAGTTCAACTCGTTAAATTCGTTAAAGTTTTATGCTCGTTAAAATTTTATGATTTACAGTATATATTTTTTTATATGTGAATTTTTATTTTTGTTTAAAAGATTTCTTATTTATTTACCATTTCAAATTACAACAATATTTTGGACTTTAATTTGGTTGTCCCTAATTATATGAACACAGCTACAAATTTAATTATTTTCTACCGTTCGAATTATTAGAGTAATTATGGTAGTTGAGTAGTCAACGATTAATTGAGATAACCGACAGTCGACTGCTACTAGAGATAACCGACTAGTCAGCTATCCTTCTGTATAAATTTATTCTTGAAATATTAATCAGTCCAAGTGGAGCAACTCTTGTAATTTTCAGAGAAGAAATATTATTTTTAGAGAACCAAAGGGAACAACTCTGTAAACGTGTTGCCACCAATATAGTGTTCTGTGAAATTAGTTACCGGGAAAATTTACTACTGAAATATTAATCATTGCAAGGGGGAGCAACTCTTGTAACCCTCAGCACCAAATAGTACTGTTCAGCAAGAATTACATAGCAAGCAATTTATGACTAGCGTTAAACAGTCCATGGAAAAATAAATCAATTAATCAATTACACCATGGAAAGTGACTGATGGTCTAAAGCGAGAAAATATTATTTTGTTGATTGGCGGCCCGGTGTTGATGGACCGAGGACATTAGGACATGTCCTGAGGGAGGACATTAGGACTGAGCCGCGAGGGACACATTCTCATCATGGACTGTCAATCTACTATGCACACATCAATTATTTCAATGTTTTGGATTAACATGGTCTTCCCATGCATACACTGTGGCCACATTTTCACTGCCAAGTGTTCTGTTAAATGTTGCGATTCTTCTCTGTTGCGGCCCGCGGTGCCCATCCTGTTGGACATAGTCGAGTTAGGAGTCAGTGACCTAGTTTGTAAATACATGATCTCTCAATTAGCTTGGGATGGGGGCTGAATGTTGTTATTTTGTTGTTGACAACATCTCCAGTCAGTCCTATTGATACACCGCGATATCTTTGAGGCTGTATGCAGCGCTATGACTGAGGAAGCTTCATTTTTTTTTTCAAGCATGGATTTGGTACAAATTACAATATAGATAAACACATTGCTTAATTATTATTATTTTTTAAATGCTTCAGTATGTTTTGTCCCTTGTCTCAGATATTTGAATTTTCACTTTTTTAAAAGGAATTTTTAAATGTAGAAATACTTTTCATCGCTATTGAAAATAGAAATAGATATTGAAGCGAAGCATATATATATATATATCTGAGTACAAACCTAATGATTTCAAGTTTAAGTCACGCTTGGTCCTATTCGACAGAATATCAATATTATTATCTGCTGTATGTACAACTTACACAAGATTATTCTAAATACAAGAAAGATTCAGTGTATTTTTGTATCAACATAGTAACCATTTTTAGTACACTCCAATCCTTGCTTATGTGTAACTATTATTGTGGGTTATCCTCCCACTTTGAGCATATCACAGTGAAGCCGAGTGGGCGGGTGATAGTGCTGTGATAGAATGTTTGGATGTCGGGGGCCAAAGGTCCCGAGTGCAAATCCTGTCCTGGGAGCCCGATATCGATGTTTGCGAAAGGTACTTTTCTGATGCAATGTACGCATAACACTGAAATACTGTATGAGATAGTGTAATACCTTTCACATTCCATCAGTCAATGAAGCCCCATCGAGTTTATAGATACATGTACAATGTTTTACGATCAACACGGTTTCCATGCATTCCGACACAACAACGGTTGTAATACAATCGATAATAATTGTGCGGTATCCACTTGAATGTCCTGATGACATTTATCACACCATTCCCGTCCCATCACTTGTGTCAATATCGTCTTTGAAACTTAACTCGTTTGAGAAAATACTTGAGGGGTTTACACCAACACGCGACACTTCCAATCGGTCTTAAACAAAAACATGCAAGCAATATCGTTTAAGATGCCGTCCCAGAGTAAGAGGGTTGTTTGTTATATAGAGACTTGTCTGGTCTGCCCTGGAGGTTCTGCCCTGGAGGTGCTGTCTGGTGTTTGCATTGGGCGTCGTCACCGAGGTCTGTGTCCACATAGCTAGATCTATATGGCACGTGCCGTCCTGTGTCTTGAGTATACCCGTAACTTGGGACGAACCCTCCCCACCCCACCTACCTACCCCACTGTATTGCTTAGTGGTCTCTTACTGCTTTCCTCCCCTATACCCTGCTTCCATACCCCACCCTCCCACTTTCCTCCACTGCATTTCACCCTGTCTCTCCACCCCATCCACCCCTCTATACTCCACAACCCCTCACTCCTTCCATTTCCTCCCCTACTTCGTGAACTTCATGCCCCTCTACTTACTATCTACAGCCAACCCTGCCTCTACCCCTTATTCACCCTACCCCTCTCTTTCCTCTCTCTACACCCTATCCTCTTCATCCATTCCATTCCACCCCTCACTCCTTACACCTCCTACTCTACTTAAGCTACTTATTGATCTACGTCACCCCATGCACCCCTCTCTACACAACTCCACCCTACTTCTTCCTCCACCTCACCTCACCTCCCATCCCCTACCCGAGTCACGTGACCTGGCTTCAAGGCAGCGAGGCAGAACGAATGAACCAACCAACGAACAACCGACCAAGCGAGTGAGAGACCGAGGTGGCAGACGGATCAATATTTACACATAGATACGGGCCTGCTTTTGCTTCCATCAGAGTTTGATTAAAGTGCCGCGGAGTCAGGATTATAGCCGACTGAGTGGATAGTCTGGAGGACTTGGGACACACGTCATGGTGGAATGATTCTCTTAAATCTGATGGGAGTTGGGTGTTCGAATTCGGCAGGTACTAGCACACCCTTCCTCTTCTTCACAGAGGGTTTCGTCTCTTTAGTTTTTGACTGATTGTTGGCACACGACTGCAATTGATGTCGCCTGGATAGAAAGCTCAGGTGATAGGCTAGGATGAATGTGTGACTGTTACTGTACTGAGGAGACTCATTTTCTCATCATGTTCTTCATCACATTTCTTTCTCTTTAGTTTTTGACTGAGGATTGGTGCCACATTACTGTAATTTGCGTCGCGCCTGGTAGATTGAAAGCTCTTGGGTGTTAGGATAGGGTTTTGCGACTGTATGAAAAGGAGTAGTTCTCTCGCTGTGTCAAATACTTTATTTTCTCTTCATGTCAATGACTTAAATCATCTTATTCACATATATTTTTCCTTTCATTTTTGACACCAAGATTGTTGACATATTCCTTCAGTTTATGTCTCGCATGGATATAAAACTGTGAGTACTAGGTTGGGATGAGTTTGTAACTGTGACTGAAATGGACTATTGTTCTGGGCATATCGAACAATTTCATCTTCACATGAGTTTCTTCACTGTAATATTGCACACATAATTATTCCTATTTTCTACACAAGATTTGATGGTGTTTGATTGTGATAAATATCTTTAATGTCTTCCTGGGTAGATAGCTGTTAGCTGTTATGTTAGGATGAATCCCATGTTTGGTAATTCACGGAGCAGGTCAGAGAATATTTAAAGCGTGTTGTAGCTCTCTTCCTTGCAAACAAATTATTATTTGTTGGAGGATTTTATATACCAGTTGGAAAGTCCTATGTATAGTGTTTTAGACTAGAGGGTGTAGATGATTGATCGTGATTGGTACTGTAGCAATGGAGACCTCTGTAGTGTGTGCAGATTCAAATTAAAATTAAATATTGATAATTTCCTAGATTGAATTATTGCTTTACGTCGCAGCTGCAATATTTCACCCATAGGCGACTAAAAACTTAAATAAACAGTTTGTTTGCAGTATGGACTTGTATTATTTTAAAGCTTAATATCTATTATTTTGCTCTCTATAATAAAGCATATAATATATTTATGAAACAATGATGCAATTCAAGATAGCAACTTTTGTGTTATGTTCATCGACTGAGGTGAAACAATTTTTAGAAAATTAAACCATTCAAATTTCAAACTACGTAACACAGTACTAAGAATTACTACTGATCAGTCATGAATACTTCATGAATACTTCATGAAACTTCATGAATACTTCATGAATACTTCATAGATTCATTATATATATATAGCTTTGCTCTTATGGGACAAATATGTTTCTGATACAATATTCATGGTTCTTCGTCATATTCTTAGAAATGATATGCGATCTGTATAGCATGATAATATTTCATTATGTGTTATTTTAGAACTCTTTAGAATACTTGAGGTATCTTGAGATATCTTAGAATATGATCAGTCCATGTTGGGGTCATGAGATTTTTACAATACCAAGGACACAATAATGTCCATAGATGACTATGTACAGTTGATTAATTAACCTTTTCTCTGCCAGTGGCAATCATAGTTGCCCTGTTGTTAGAGAGCTTATATATAATTAATCCAGCAGGGTAAAGATTAACTATGTAATGTAATAAGCGTTAACAGAGCTCCAGGCTAATATTCTGAGCTACTTGCCCACAGGGCTGGTCAGGGAAAATTGCAAAGGCACTAATAGTGCTACAAAAAGAAGATTGCTCGTAGTGTAATTTAACTTGCCCCTGTACATCGGGCATCTGTTAGTCTAGAGCCCTGCCTTAAAGGGTGTTGACATGCAAGGATAATATACTAATAATACTTGGCATACACATAGTTTTCTCCATCATTCATGGTCATCCAGGTTTTCATGGTATATTGATTTCATTTCGTTACAATCAAACAGGTTTTTCTCTCGTCACATCATCCCGCTAACTTAAGACGCGTGTTCGATTTTTATCTTCAGACATCAATGTGCAGCACCGAACATCATATAGACACTCACTCCATCTATCCATCCATCGTTTTCAATATATATTTTATTTTTTTGTTATCTTCCTTGCATACATGGAACAAGTGTACAGTATTTGTTATGACAACCAGGAGTTTGTTCGTTAAGCAAGTCTGTGGCATAGTGGTGCGTGACGGCGCTGTCATGAAGAACAAAAGCTAAATAACAGGGCTTTTCTGCCGTACACAATCGCAGTCTTTACAGGAATGGGTTACTCCTAAGATTGTTTACTTACAGTCCTATTACAACATTGTAGAGACATGCTGTGCAGCTTCAGTGTGCTTTGTTCACGTATCTGTCAGCGAATACTTACAACTGTATGTATGGGCGTACACTATGATCATCTGACATGGAATACCTAATATTAATATTGGCTATGTGGATAAGTTGCAAAAACAATTTGGTAAGAGAACATGGTAATTTGACATGGAATACCTAATATAAACAGTGACTAGGTGGATAAGTTGCAAAAACATTTTGATTGGAGAATACTGTATCAAATATAGCACTATGAGCATTATTATTATTACTACTAGTAGTAGTTGTGGTATGCTAATCTAAAATTAATAATTATTATTATTAGATATTTATTATTATTATTATTATTTTATTATTATTATTATGTGGAGATTGAATTCAATAGATTTTTTGAGGTGGAACTTTTCTAATTTTACACCCAAGGCTTCCAAATGCAGAGGGAGCCAGTAGATGTATGTGAGACTTGTCGAAATCAGTCAACATAAACCTTTTTTTACAAATTTAATGTAAAAAACCCACTAATAAATATTTTTAAATATGCCAGCCACTCGCATGTGCATTTTTTTTAAATGTCAGCCAATCAGGTTTGTGTACTTTATGACTTAGTCTCCGCCCTTGCTACCCTTGTCTCCATCTCTGTGTGAACAAATATATTGAAATTTAGAATTGGGTTGCTTTCAATAACTGAATGCAAAATTATGCATTACTAGTCCAAGAAACATACCCGTACATATTTTTTTTTTTTTTTTTTTTTGTATAATAGGTTTGTTAAAAAAAGGTTTACGGTATGTTGATTGGTTTTGACAAGTCAGAGGTAGATCTACTGGATCACTCTACTAGTCCCTGTGTTGGAATGATGTAGAATTATCCTAATCATTATATAATTAGGAATTCTATTAAGTCTTGACAATATAGAAATAGACTTGTAATTTGTATATATGATATGGTTGACATGTTTTTGCGGACACATTTGGTTTGTCTGTTTAAACTAATTTGAGTAAAGCAATAATTCAATCAACTAATTTGAGTAGATTATACTTCTTCAAGTTTGTATGATTGATTCTCTGCATCGAACATTACACTGTCAAATCAAAAATATACAATGGGATATCAGTGTAACGCTTATTGAGCCCAATCCATTTACTATGCATTAATTGCTCAATGAAAATAATTTGGCTATTTTCATTACCATTGGAAATATTTTCAGCAATGTACTTACATACAGTTTCTAAACACCTTCTGATTGTTGCTGTCAAATATTATTTGTCGATTGTTGTTGCTGTCCAATGTTGATGTCCAATGCAGTGAATTCTGTGATGGATACTCAAATAGGCAGACAAATCATTGAAATTGAAATGATTTTATTTATTTATTTTTTTGTGAAACTTGAAAGTCAATTCTATGTTTGTTCATGAGATGCATTCTCAAGCACACTTACAATCATCTTCAAAATGAAATGAACAATGTTTTGTGAAACTTTGAGTGGTGGAAATTTGCAGATATCAAAGAAAATGGCTTCCATCGTCCCGATCACAAATCCACTCCACGGTGCTTGCTTGACCCCATATCAGGTAAGACCCACGATATGACCCCACCCTAATACAGACCCTGGCACCATAGGCTTAGGATTAACCCTCTTGCTGCTGGAATTAACACCCACCACTGTTTTACTTGCCTTCTATACCATCGGTTGTGCACTCCAAACCATGTGCCTAATAAAACAGTCCTAACCATTAACACTTTCTTTGCTGGAGTAGACGTGCAGTGCTTTTAATGGCATCTACAGTTGCCTTCTAGCAGATAGGTGGTCAACACCCACACCACATAGTCCATTAACCATCAATGTAACCCTCTACCTGCTGGATTAGGCACAGGCACTGCTTAATAGGGCATCACCAGTTGCCTCTAGCATGAAGAGAGTTAATTATGATGTTCATCACACCTTTATTAATGATAATATCCATTACCCTTGCTTTTTACTAATACTCGTTCATCCTGCTGTTTGCTTTGCAAATCTAATAACATCATTGACAGCTCATTTTTTTTTATGCAACACTGTCTGCAATTATTTGGTAGATGGCTTGAGGCTTGATTTGTTTGTTTTGAGAGTGTTGGTTATGGTTGTTTGGTTGTGCCATGCTTAATCATTTTGATACCAATTAGTGTTTTTCTTTACGTTTATGGACCATGCAATTGATGTGACAATTAGTTATGTTGCTGATAGCATGTTATGCTGTTTGCTAACAGATTAGAAGTTGGTGTCACTCCTTGTACGGTACCCCTTGTACATCAATCAGCCTTGCCAGTCATTAGAAATAAAATCAAAACAATTAATTTATTGGACCCCAGACTATATTAGTCTGTGCCATATGCTATTCAAAATATCACCTTAGAACAGTTGCGTAAAGTATTTCAATGGCTCCTTTCATTCAGCGCCCCCTCGATATAACATCCTTCAATGCACCGCTGATTCAGATAAACCTTGAGGTCAAACTTGGCTCCCATTGTTATTTTAGTTACTTTCCTGTATTTCAATATTTTACTTATGTATATTTCAAAGAAATAAATATGGCAGTATTTTACAATTCACTGTACAACGCAACATATAATATTTTTCATGTCACATAGACTTTGAAGAGTTCAATGAAATTATGTGACAAATTGCATTAAAAAAATCGATTCATTGTTCCAATTCTAAAACAGGAAGTATGTTTGCTGTACCTTGATAAGCACATGGTATATCAATATTTTGCTACCAAAATACAATCCTGTAATAGTTTAGACATGTAGACCAATAATTGATAATTCTTGATGCATGCTCGTATATTACTAAAGTAATCAGTAACAGATCCAAATCAACATGTGTCTGTTTCATATTTGACCGAACACATACATGTAACAGAACAGAATAGAATCTTATTCTCCTAGAATCAGTTGTCGCAAATGGGTGAAAGATTCTCGCAGCGACGTTAACCTTGCTATTCACTCACTCGCTCATAGAATCAAATGTATGGTCATGGATAACATAACTAGCAATGATTGTACAAGAAAAGTTTCCAAATTACAAAATACGCATATGTGAATAGTTGGTAGAATTGCTGGAATTAACTAACAAATTAATTTATAAAGTTTGATATCTTCATTCAGAGCTCGAGTGGTGTGTAATCACAAGATATAAGAGTAACTCATTTAGAGATTGATGGTTAAACAGCAAATGAAAATGAAGATCGTTTTGACAGTGTGTTTGGCCGATTTCATCAGCACTTTTAATAACATAGTTATCTCCCTGTATGTGCGAGATGAGGGGGCACTGTAACGCGGTAGTTAAGGTGCATGATATCAGGTATCCACAAACATAACATGCATATACAACTAGCAACCAATAATATGATGTAATTACCATAATATATTGTAGCTTCATACAAGTACAAGTAGTTCAAATGCAAATTTCGGACTCAGAATGCTTGCAACATGGAATTGACCTTTGAGACAAATATTTGAATTGTTATCTATGCTCGTGTTTATCTTAATATTAGCAATGTAAAATTCATGAGGTATAAATTCATTTTTTCTAGCAATCGTTATTGGCATTCAAATTGTTCGATTATAAATGCACAAGTTGTTTCAATGGTCTTGGAAGACCGCAATTGTCTGTGCATATAGATACACGTAACATTTATTGGAGAGTATGCTTCATTAACATTCATAAGTGATGTGCCTGCATCACTGAGACATCATACAGTTAACGTGACTGTTGTTTGCCTCTTGCCTTGGCAACACCCCCAACAGGCCGGCTTCGGAAACGGCGCGTTTAATCGAACGCCCCTTAGAACGCTATGCAACGTCAGCGACGACCATTGTCTAATGTCTCTATTGTCAGCCAACTACTTTAATCTTTCATCTGCATAGGTATTCAGTCGATGGAAAAACTCCTTTTTCTGAAAGGGACTGACTTTTATTCTGTTGTCTTAATCCAAGATCTGAAGGACACCATCCTTCACATCTTGTCTTAACAGATAAACCTTGTTTCCAAAGCAAATCCGAAACAATCTTATCGTCGATAGAGAGCGACAAGCCCACTTTATAACGCAACCGCGATAGACAATCGCATTATTCGAGACACCAGACTTTTATTCACAGTCAATTGATCAAGCTATCGGCATCGCTGCACGTCGATCTGCGACATTTCATTGTATTGTCATCTGTAAGCTGTTTTAGTGCTGATCCCTCTGTGACGCTAATGGCATTGAGCGGTAGATGTAATTCCGATCCCCGATGTGTTTGCACGACACTGTGCCGGAAGCTCTCGGCCTAGAGAGTAAATGTCAGCTGGAGCCAATGTCCGAGGGAAGTTGTGACGGCACTGGCGAGTCAATTGATCGTCATTAGCGACGATGAGCCGTAACAATAGAAACGGCTTCCTTTTAGTCCTTTATGGTCACCGGCATTTGATGTGCCTAATCAATTCCATTATGTACATAACTGTCGGTTCACACAATGCAATCAATTTTTCACCATGCCATGCATAATTTACGTTTGTCTCAGATGTATGTAAGTTTCCACTCAGTCGTACGTTTGAAATTTATTGTTTATATTCATTTTTTCCTCAGAGATTATTGATTACTCTCATTGCTTCTTCCTTCGTAGCCTCAATTGATGTTTTTTCGAGACATGGCCCATTTTGTGATCATTATTCTGATTTAAAATTGCCGTGGATTTGTTCCTTGGACGCACTCATCACATATGGACAAAAGATGTCCGCTGCAACGTAAAACAACAGGCTCACTGCTTCAACACAAACACCAAGAATCATTACCTACTCGTCGGTAGCCTGCAATCTTTTACAGTAGTCTGTAATTTTTTAACGTCCTCCCTATGTTTTACAGTCCTTAGCCAATAATCTAAAGAATGTGCCCACTATGTTTAACTGTTATTGACGTTTCATTTACTGGTTTCTTCAATACTCAGGCCAGTATTAACGCTGCCTTGTCCATAGAGTGTGTATATCTTGACATTGGGTGTTTAGTCTATACACTTTTATTGCTCAACACTGTTCACTTTTTATCTACAGTTCAAGTGGGATTTTAACCTCAACAAGGAGGTTATGGCATATTAAGTCATATCCACTCTTGAAGTAGTATACCTACAGTGCATGCTCAGTGTCGTAATTCAGTTTTGTCGGGTTGTCGAGGAATTTATATACAGTTTAGTCCTGTACTTGTGCGACCTCTCATCTGGAAACTTCAGTCTAGATGTCATGATCAACATACAGAAAGCAAAAACTCTTGTATTCCAAAATCTGAATTAAAAAATTAAGATTTTATCAGATGATTTTGAAAATCGTCCATAAATCCAGGCCATGAGGTTATGGAACTTTTTTTAGTATGACTTCATGCTTAAGATCCAATTGTTCATAAATTCCCCGTATAAAATTTGAGTTGAGCGTGGAATCAGACTCGAAAAGGTTCCGTAACCTCAGAGCCAAGATACAATTTAAAAAATATGAAATGTTAGCCAGGCATGTACGTGGGATATGGAAGATAATTTGTCATCTGGCTGCTAGGGCATTTATTGATACTTGTATGTAAACATTGCACTGGAGTACAACACTAAATACATGTCAGTTCAGGCATGTCTCCACAGAGTTACAGTCCATTACAAATAATGGCTTAAGAACTGCTTGAATTGATAAATGAACCTGTTGTTTACTTCAAAGTGTTTGTTCTTTGATGCACTATGTCAAGCCAAGGGGTATATTGGAACATTAAAACAGGAGACGACATCACCTTTAGCCAGGAGAATATTGTAACTGTCAGGGCATTACGAGTCGGTCCTATGTCATTGCTAATGTTGTCATACAGGGCACTTACATAATTACATCTCATTTATTCATTTTAAAGGTGCTGCAGACTGTAATTTTTATTACGTTCATCGAGGTATGAACTTAAAAAACGATGTGCAAACTGTATGAAGCATACACAAGTTTGCACATCGGTTTTTACGTTTATACCTTGATGAACGTAATAAGAATTATAGTCGATTCTTATAAATAAATTACTCAACAAAAGGATGGGGAATCTTTTGATTTATAAGTCTTAACATGATGCATCAATGTATTTAGTCAATATTGTAGGAGCAGCACATCAATATTTTCAACAATCTTTTGCTGACGTCAAGTATAGATGATGTCATGTGTACGTGACGTTACAATGCCACCTAAGAAAATTTAGTTTATCGAAGTTTGAACGCAATAATTTGGGGTGACGTGGACCAATCAGATTGTCGGATTGATAATAGATTTATTTATTTTAGCTTGACTTCAAACCTTTTTCATTTTCTCATTATTTTCTTTTCTCATCGTTGATCATGACCTGAAATTACTTCACCCATTTCTTATAACTTAAGGATACATGTACTACGATATAAATGTCATCAAGGAGTTCATGTATTTTCTGCCACAGGACAAATTGTTGATGTGCTGTTACTCTGAAGATTATATTTCTGCAGGTTATCTGTTCAAACTTTTATATTCATCTATCACTGACCTCTTTCAAATATACATGTACTACTATACTGTAGCAGTCTCACATAAGACTTCCTTTTCAGATATACAGGTGTTTAATCTTCCCATTCAGGGGTTAGTAGCTCATCTAGTGAATTATTAAAGAACGTACAGTTTGCACGACCCAGGATGTCTTGCGTTCTACCTTCAAACTCTTATGTCACATCCAGCCATTAGATGGCAGTGGCACTGTAATGACTTCTTTTGACAAGCTGGAACAGCAACGCTGCAGTTGTAACACTTCAGCATAGTGTTGTAATAGGTGGAAGATGTCTGCAACATGGAAACAATACTTCCTGTTGTACCAGTTTCAATCCAAGCAGGATATATGTACGTGTATACGGCCATCCAATGCCTGATGTAATTCCATTTTAATAAAATATGATTCATCGTTCAATAATTTCAGGATAGAAAATAATGCATACCTATATAACGAGATTATTCTCGACTTGATTGATTATGTTGATTGCGTTAAACTGGAAAAATCGACTCAATGCACTCTTAATCGCTACCTGCCAATAGGACATAAGTATTCTTCCGATATTTACGATTTACCAATATATAATGCAGGCATGCTAGGTCAAGTATGCATGAAATATTCCTGCTGCGATGAAAAATACTAATTCAATCAAATGCTACTTAATTTTGTTATTTGTGACAAATTTGCATTGGAAGTATTAAATTAATACTGTAAAGGTATTTTGACAAATATATTTCAACAAAAAGGTCATGTAGAATTTTTTAATGGTAAAATAATAATATTTAGATGTTTAGATATTTAATATTAACATGTTACCAAGGTTTACTTCAGGAGTTAACCAATCACAACGTTAGGTTATCATGATCTGACCATTCACTTGGCTGCATTTTCCTTTTTCAATTTTGACTAATCGTATTAATTTATTTGTTGAAAAATTTCAAGTAAAGCAGATTAATCCTCATTAATGTTGCTTATTACCTAATTATTGGTTGTTCTGACCATGAAGCAATCAATATAGAACCTATATGTACTTTAAAACAAATCCAAACTACTTTCACCTACATAATACATGTCCAATGCTTCTGCTCTTCTGTACAGTGTGTATGTGTGTGTAAGCGTGGGTAACCATGCCATCAGCATGTAGACACTGTCTGGGGACTATTTGTGTTACGTACAGGTCATATACATGTAGTAAAGATGTCCACAGGTACGAAGTTGGCCAACATCCGTGGGTAAGAAATGTACACCCACAGCCCACGGGAGGGATGTTTGTTGAAGCTGGTATTGCTAGGCAATCTCACAGCGGAGAGTTGGGTTGGGTGTTAATTTGAAGTCTCGCACACACCTGAATGTTCCGTCAACACTGTAGGGTTAGGATATTGTACATGCTAGACCTGCAGGCAGTATTGTAATGTCAACAGGAATACAAGTACCTAGGGACACTAAAGTATTTTGTAATGGGTTTTGTGTTCCTCGTGCTTTCCTTCCTGAGATTCGCAAGTCAAAAATGAAGCCGGTGACACTGGAACGATTTGTAATGGGTTGTAGGTTCATCGTGCTGTTGAATCTCCAACTCGCGAGTCAACAGAAATATGAATCCGAAAACATCGGAACGATTTGTAATGGGTTTTCATTCATGGCCATTTTCCGTGGAAATACACTGATTTATTTGTTTATTTATTTGTGCAGTGGTCGATTTATTGTTACTGGACTTGTCTTCTGAGGCCTGTTTTCCACTGAAATGACAATATTGTCTGTTACTATGCCTGGCTTTTGGTTCATTGTACTTTCGGTTCTCAGATTTGCGAGATGGAACTGGCAGATGCCATTATATGTATGTAAATACAGGGTGGTAGTGATTATTGTAGTAGGTATTGGACTGTAGTTAGGATTACCTGTTAGTAATTTAGCATTGGGGATTTGATAGGAAATATGAGAAGATAAAGAGAAATAGTATATTGTATTAGCAGGATGGGTGCTTGATCACCACAGCTTGCCAGCACAACAATTTCTTTGGTGATGATTTTAGTTAGAATTTGAATAAACAGCTTGCCAGCACAACAATTTCTTTGGTGATGATTTTAGTTAGCATTTGAATAAACAGCTTGCCAGCACAACAATTTCTTTGGTGATGATTTTAGTTAGAATTTGAATATACATGTAGATTGTATGCGAGGAATGACTGTTATTGGATGACTGCATTGAATTCTATTTGATGTCTCAAACTTGGCTATAGATTGCTGATCAACTTGTATGATCATTTGGTTGATGCTGTTGAACAGTAACTGTAACAAAATAAACTTTCTTTAACTTGTAAATATCCAATAAAAACAACTTCCTTTATTTTTTATATCGTTATTATACATTTAATAGATAGAACCTTCATATATTTAATTGTTGTTATTGTTGGTGGTAATTATGCTTATTTCTTCATAATTTGGCATAAAAGTGTTTATTATTATTAGGATCATAGTGCAAAATTGCTTTTAACTTTGAACTTGCCTTCCTGCTGATGTTTTATCATTACAATGCTGCAGCTTGCTATCATTTTACCATTAATGTTTAACTTCAAACAGTTCCATTGTTGTGATAACCCTATTTTCTAAGTAAATGCCAACATTTCCATGTTGCCGTTGGTAATTATAACTAGAAATAGAAAGAATTAATTCGGAATTAGGTTCAATGACGCAATGTCAATTATCAGGTTTATCTGACCAAGTTCTATGTTATTCTATCTCTATTAGTGTTATTTCATGATTGGGTTGTGACAGTAATCATGAGGTGATGGTGTACAGAAACTGCTTTGATAAATCTACAGCCAATCTTTGCATGTTCTTGCTCTTTCAAATCAAAATGTATTCCTTTAACTTTGCACATCAAAAACAATAATACTATAATATTCCTGCACAAACTTGTATGGTTTGAAACTAACATGTGTGATGTTTTGATTGACAGCTGACCAGGGGTTATTTACCGGGGATGACCGAACAGGTAGGATAATTTACCTCGAGTGTTGTGTCCAGTTGGTGTCCAGGGTATCGTTTCTCGAGGTTCTCATATCTACTACAACACCATACACACTTTGATGAAACGATGCTCTGTATAGTGCTAGTGAATGATGGTCATCGCTATTGGTCAGGAGTGTAATGCATGAACCGAACTAAACCAAAAGTCTGTGACTACACGTGTAGCAGAAAGGCTGCAGTTTGCTTTCATGTATTAGACCCCAGGCTCCCGTTTCACGAAGGTGTCCTAACTATTTAGGAGCTCCTAAACAGTCATCACCTGGCAACAAACGTTTCACGATGAC
>JAULBP010160243.1:0-15076 GCA_032355345.1 Lepetodrilus pustulosus | reverse complement strand
AATTTCTACTAGTCCTTAGGATACCTTTAGCATTGAGCATTTTGGCTTTGGCTACAGGACTAGTGTTAGTATTAACCTCTGTGAAAGGCTGCAGGCCCTGAATTAATTTTGATGAGTACTAGTATATATTAGACAGTATACTGGTATACAAATCTTTACTTTCCAATCTTCAAAGATGTTATTCAATCTCTTATCAGAAAAAGAAATGTCATACCATAGTCATACAGTTGAGTAGTTGTCGCGACGTGTGTATCACATGCAGTTTATCAGAATTTTTCAGATATCATGTATATGGTTGGATGAAAAACCAAATGTAATGGTTCAAAGGAAGTCTGTTGATCTTCTCTCTCATCATGCAGCAAACTGTAGTCCTAATACTTTTCAAATCTCAATCAAAACAAACACGAAATTTTACTTCAAAGGGATTTTTTTTAATTGATAACCACACCACCATATATTACAACTGATGAATAAAATTTGATAAAGATCAGTAACAATTATCTGACACCAACACAATAGGAAAATGTCACCAATTCTACCTGATAGCGTGTGTCCGTCCCACACTCCAAAATGTACATCACACAGAGAAAAATATCATCATCTCCGGTTCGGGAGGTGAAAATGGGTTTGGTACAAGTACATGTATATGAATAGAACGTAATAGTGACAGTGACATAATGAACAGTAGCCACCGATGGCCGCACAGCTGGGTGACATACAGGAGGATCATGGTTCACAACCGCCCACATTGGTCGACTGCAATGCAAATCTTACCAGTCTGGTCCCCGAGATTACGAAACCTTTTGAGTATGATTTCATGCGCAAGGTGAAATTTTATATGGAGACTTGTGAAGAAAGCTTGGAGTTGAGCATGAGTTTGTACTAGAAAAGTTTCGTAAACTCGGGGCCGGTGTATACAAAGTTAGAACAATGACATCTCGTGAAGGTACAACTAATCCTATATTGTATATAAATAATGACACTTACTTTATACTACAATGTACTCCACAGGGTGTATGTATGTTTTACGGACTAAGTTGTGAATGTCAGACAAATGTAATTGCAGTACAGGTGATTTGCTGCACAAAGAAACAGTTTGAGTTTCAGAATAATGTTTGAAATTATTTCATAACATACTGTTTAGACATGTCTGTTACATTACATGGACAACTGTAAACATTACAATTCTAACATGTATAACATTTTCGACATAGTCCATGAATACATATCAATGGTATTCCCAATGTTTAAAAATATAGAACAGCTTAATAGTAAAACATTGATAACTTCTGATTTTATAGTAAAATCTCATACATCTAACATATCCACATTAAAATATTTGAAATGAAACAAGTCGATATGTCCCTGATACTGATAGAATTGACAACATAGCATTAACAATGTTAAACTCAGATTTCACAGCACAAAAAAATAATCAAAAGTTAAACAACAATATAGTGTAAAACTAACTGACGGTCAAGAATTTGTGCCTTGGTGGAATCGGGAATGAAACCTTTCTTAAAGATTACGAAAATTAAAACGAACAAACCAATAATGGCCAAGTTTGAATACAGAATTGGTTCCAGTGTTGTGACATAGGATTGAAGACCTTCTATCCGGTACATCATCGACCATCAAGCTATATAACCATTGAATACTTTACAACACTATAGGGGTGTTCTCTGTCAACTCTATTGGAGGCTTCTATTGTGTACAACCACATGCCATGATGGCAACAGGTTATCTTGTAAGGCAGGTTTTCAAAAAAGGACTTACAGTTGACATAACATCCACTGAAAATAAGAACGTATATAAATAGGAATATACCGTATCAATACAAGCTACTCAACTCCTGTTATCTTTGTCTAGAAAAACATCGGTTAGCATATAGTTTCCAGCTTACTAACATTGTTAACATGTTTTGCTATGACATTATTGTTTTCTCATTTTGCATTTATGTAGACAACCAATCAGAAAGGATATACTATAAAGGAATCAGATGTTCAACTCCATTCAACAGTCTAGAAACATATATAAAAATTGCTAAGAATTTCATAAAAAAAAAGGCAATGCTATTTATGGCTACTGTAAATATATTGATTGGTTGTAATATTTCTGTTCTTGGTTTGATTAGCTGACTGATTAGACTGTCTTACAAAACAAAATGTAACAATGTAAGCAAACTGGAAAGAAAGATTTAGTTAACTAATGGTAAAATTGTAAGAAGATAATTATAAGATAATTATGAATATTGAGTTATCGTGAGATAATGTGTCAGAGCAGTATTTTACTTACTCTCAGATTTCCACTTTACTTCTGTTTTCAGTTCTATTCTCAACAAAGTTAACTAAGGGCCAGTAGTCTATTTGGACCTATACATTTAGCTGTATGTTAGTTTAACAAGGAAGCATTTCCAAACATCTATAGGCTCCAGGTACTCAAGAACTTCCAGAGGTATCAGAAGAAGAAAGGCACCAGATTTCCTAAGCACAGTTCTTAAATTTGGTAGAAATATATGTAGGCCCTTCATTTATTTTGTTGAGTATAGAACAGAAACCACTTAAAGCAGTATTGTATCATCCTTAGATTAACATTGGTCAATTTGACGAATATCATACATTTTACTGGAAATCAGATCGAGTAATATTAATAGATTTGACATCTGCAAGAAATGTTTATCTATACAAATAAAATTCCACAGTGTAAGGAACATGATAAGGCTAACAGCAGATGATAGTCATGATGAAGACAAACATCTAGAAGCAGGTTTCTATCACAAATGTGAACAGGCAGCAAAATGAAAATTTCAATGAAGCTTCAATGAATGTTGTACAAGTGCTGACACTGATAATGAGACAAGCTGCAAGCTATGGCTGCAATGGCCGTAGCTGTATCTGATCTGTCCATGCAATGGGTCCAGTGAAAGACCACCATCTTCTTCCACTAGCATATTTATCACAGAAACATCTGTACTCGTCACTCTGTCTATGTACACAGTCTTCATCTTCAGGTATTCATAACACAACTGCTGAACACTTCAACAACAGTCACCTCTGCCCATGGGCAATATTTCAGGCATAAAAACCTATTTGAAATCAAATTACGTTATTGCTGTGCTAAAACAAAATGTACATACTGATTTGTTCTTCTGATATTGTAAACTACCAGTTGGGACTAGTGACAGTCCAGGCCCCCGTTTCACGACGGTGTCCTAACTATTTAGGAGCTCCTAACTTTAGGATCCAGTTATCACTTCCTAACCTATATGATGATTTATGAAGGAATAGGACTTGTGACATCGTAGAGAAACGCTTAGGAGATCCTAAATAGGTTTAGGAGCTCCTAAATAGTTAGGACACTGTCGTGAAACGGGGGCCATGTGTATAGAGAGTATCTATGACCAGGGGTGTGTTTCACGAAAGGGGTGTGTATTTACGCTGGATGTAAATGACGCGGATTTGCTTGTATTACGTCCTTTACGTTGGTTGTAGTACCTCATTTACGTCTGGCGTAAATATACACCACTTTCGTGAAACGCACCCCTGATGGTTGTGATGACATATATATCCAACACTGACGTGGTTCCAGGTTAAGCATTCATGTCCCCTCACATACCTATACACAGACTATATACAGCGTGGTGATCACCGCGTGGTGATCACTGCGTGTACTCCACAACATTCTCCCTGTATTATGAGGCGGTTTTCTCAAAGACAATAGCAAAATACTGCACGGGATGCCACTTACTCCAAATTAAATGGGTGGCATGTACATGGGTTTCCAAGGGGGTGAACATTGTAGGAAAAACTTGAGTACAGGAAATACCAACTGTAGATGTCTTCATCCAATTAACACTTTATAAATGTACACATATACATTTATATTTATGTAGCACAGATCACAAGGAAATCGTTCTTTAGAGACTCTACAAAACAGGTTAACATTAATAAACTAACGATGGTGTGTAACAATATCTCTCACATGTAATGACAAACTGTGCGTTTCAAAATGCCGATAAAGTTGACTTTTCAAATCCCAGGCATTTGTTTTCTGTGTAAAAGTTATGTATACCAACTGTTAAGATTTACAACGTGTACATACATGCACAAGGATGGGATCTTTTGACGACACAGGTGCAGTAACCATGACAATGCATATGGTGCAAACATTCGGGACATTACAGCGTACAAGTTGATTGATTTGTTGCTAGGATACAGCCACCGTTGCCGAGTTACAGTAACAAGGAATACTAGAAACAACCTTCTTTCTGCAGGTTCAACCACAAACACTGCTGTGTTATCTATAGGGCATGTTTGGGTGCCTGTAGCGGGAAGAAGGTTAACAGACCATTGCCGTGAAGCACTGACAACGGCTGCTCGTCTTGCAAAATATATTGATATAAGGACATTGGAGGTCAGAGAATGAAATTTACACGAGATAAACTATAGAAAGTATCCAACATTATGGAGGTAAACATTTTGCATTTACATGCGAACAGTTTTTAACCAAAGGCGTGCATTCACTATCACATTCATCACATTGATTTATTTTATCACATTACTCGTCTACCTGCTTATAATAGGAATTCAAGAACAATTTTACACAAATCAACATCGATAACAGCTGTTAAACATTTATAGCTTTATGTAACATTTACATATATGTTAAAGAGACTACTACCCTGATGCACAACTATGATAACATTGATGATGAAGAAACATTAGACCAACTGATTGAGGTATAAGGTCAGGTACAAACTTACAACGCGAGTGATCAGTGATGTCGTCAAGACATTTACCTACGAACAGTGACAATATTCAAAACGGTTGATTAAAAAACAATTTCCATTTTAACATAAAGCTTAGAGTTTGTTGACATTCAGAATGTTGAATGATCATGTTACGAGCATGAACTTTTGAGAAGGGACTCACAATACAGTTTACTCAGCAGAATGTGTATTGTAATATTAGTAGTGGTCTCTGAATGCTTTTCATATTGTGTTAAAGAGTACCACGACATGTTAAAATGTGCACAGCCTGGACATAGCATATAACAATTAATATACACTACTACGATTCATATTTCATTTCTTCCTCTATAAAATAAGCTGAACGATCAAGAAATGATCGACATTAACTTGGGGCAATATCCTTGGTGCAAAATCAGGTGCGATTTGTGGGTAATGGGGAATTTGTCAAGAAAAGTTTGATGCGATTGGTGACATTAGATGCGATTTGTATTACAGTACTAAACTAATCATGATGCAATATCAAATCATAACTTTCAATATATTCTTGCATTAGTATTTTGAACTTAAGATTCCATCGTTATGAAAGGGTGTAATTGATTTTTATTCTAACAATGTTATTTTCATGTGGTATTTCAGTGTTATAATGATCATCTTACTAAGGAATTAGCATTTTACTTTGAATAAGAGTATCTGGTACTGTGCATGTCACTGGTACTGAAGAAGGATGCATAAGGATGATTGCTGGTTATTCTTAAATGTTTGTAAACAGACAAAATAACACCATGTGTACTAGAAGTTTCAGCGAAATTTCAGGAATATTATTCATTAAAAAAAACCAACTAAATAAATAAAACAAACTACCTCCCCCCTAAAAAAACAATACAAAAAAACCCAATATAATAATTCCGGTAAATAAAAGGTCAAATAAAAAAATTAATAAATTAAAATAATGTCTAAAACGATATTTTAAAAAGAAATGATAGTAATTTCAGTTGAACAGAAATACCATTCATCTTCAGACATTAGGGACGTAATGAGACAGGTAGCTTCTGATACAATACAGATAGATTGTTATATGATACGCAACATCATATTATCCATACACTGCAATACGATATGCATCGCGATAAAAATATATACTCTAGGGGCTTGACAAAGTCAATTGTGTTACCCTATTTATTCTCGTTGACGAGCGTGTTTGCTACGCAGTAAGAACATCACAACATTTTTGGCTATGTTAATTTTGAGCTTAGTATTTTTAAATGCAATGCACAACAATATACTGTAATTAGCATATACGATGAGTCATCACACCCCATGCCTAGGCACCTGCAGTGTCATTGCTCATGGGGTAAATTAGGTTAGGTTCAAGAGCAGATGTCTGAGTTGTTGTTTTACGTCACAGCGGGAATCTTTCACCAGTATGCGACTATTCAAGCGCAATAACATAACAAAGTACTAGACAGCTTTTAAGATGAAATTGTTATTTTTACAATGAACAAACAAAATTGACAGCTGTAAATAACATATGGCGATTTTAATAAGCACCTGTGTGTTGGGCATGTTGTTTGAGCTACATCTTAAAGATTGTATGGCTGCTTCAATTAATAATATTGATGGCTTAACCTGTTTCTTTCTAGAGATACTAGTAATATCTCGGAGCAGGATAGTGAAAGGAGATCTAAATTGTAGTTGTGATTATCATGGATGCTGTAAATAATAACATATAATCTTTTAATATTAATATATTCCAATTTTAACATTAAACATTCTTAGTGATAAGAAAAACAGGTTGGTGTAGGTTGAGTTGTGTATGTAACACCATTCGGGTTTAATGTAATGCAAGTAAATATAATATGCCACAATCTTAGCTGCATTAGCACGGCAATAATGAAATATAGTTTTGGACAATATTTAGCAGCATGCAAACAAGCTTACAGCTTCATTCGCCTGGGTAGTTTAGTTTACACTGCTTACTAAAGGTAGGGCGACAATCTGAATGGCAATGATGATGTCAATGATTATGCCTCCAGACAAACGGGTCTTTACAAAAGAGGCCCATGGGTACTTTAAAGGGAGCGAGCTTAACAACATGCACACACAAGTTTGATAGTGACATGAAAACCAGCAAACATTCTTAACATCTTTGTGTGTTTGCACAATTCCACAACCAGAACTCTTGCCTATATATCTAAATATCATTACAATACATACGCATGAACACCATTAGATGCATTCTCCATTTCATTCCACAGGCATATAAAAGCAGATATTGGCAAGATTGTTTCTGTTTTAAACTACAGGATCAAACTTTATTCTGATTGATTGATTGAATTATTGCTTTACATTGCAGCAGGATAAAACTTTATATAATTTTCTCCATAATTTTGAGCCACTTCCAAGATTATTTTATTGTATCAAAGCCTTTCAGTTTAGCTGTAAACCTGCTAGTACTAGTGAACTAAGGACGATAACTACACCGCCACAGTACAGACTGTGAATTATATCATTATTGTGTCAGAAAGGTAACTTCTGCAAATATTGAAGCCAGGTCCCCAGGGTAGGTTTGAACTCGGGACCTTCGACTCCAGTCTGCCGATCTTACCACTGTGCTATCAACTGTCCCCTTCCATAATGAAGAAATCACGCTCATTCTAACATGCAGACAGCTACTTCAAGATGGAAATACTTTGAATCGATTTGAAAAGGGTTAGGATTCAGGATAAAGGGTTTAATTCAATACATAATGTCAAGATTTCCCAAATAGATTGCAAATGCCAATTCTGTCATTCGATTGGGTATCGAAAACCAAAATGGGTTAAACTTCTAACAATGCTAGGAATCACAAGTACTGCACCAGTAAAATAGAAAACAAAACACTAACAATGGAAGAGAAATTAGTAGGTATTATTGCCCAAAAAGTCTTTGGTAAAATTAACAACATATCTTTTACAATCACGATTCTCTGATAAACTAATTAATTAAAGGCTGTGCACAATTTTAACACTCAAATATTTGTGACATGCTGTATGCAATAACAATAATGGTATAGGTAGTGGGGGGGTTGGAATTATTGAAAGGTTCTCAATGCCATCAGATGCATGGGAAACAAACTCAGGGATACTAGTATTCGGAATACATTTAGCAGTGGATGTAAACAAACGCATGCTGAAAACGATATCTGGGACTCTACAATCTGATTGAGACTTCAACAAATGTTTCAAAAGTGATATGTATATTGAATAATGAAGAGATTGATAGTGAATATACAACATGAATGACTGGTGAACTTGACAGATCTGTTCCTTTTTTTTTTAAATACAAAAAAAAAAAAACCAAGTTGGTTGTAAGATTTGTTGACGATTCATGGTAAAACAGTTAACACTTTCGGTAAACATAGAAAAGTAAAAATGCTGATAAGCTAATACTTGTGTTTATGTGGGTCCCATGTAAGGTTGACATGCACTAAGGCACATATGAACCTGAGAATGCCTGGAGAAGACTTGTCCAAGTGACTTACCCTTCCTCAACGATGAGGCTTTAACATGGAAAGTAAAAACAGTGTTAGAAATCTTGGCAAATCAAATCTTTCACTTTCTCTTTCAACAATACATTACAAAATTTTCTGCGTAAATATTTTCTTCTTCAATGAATAGATTAGTGCTTTACGTAGCAATGGGAATATTCAACCCCAACGCAATCTTTTTCTTAAATTTTGCTTTCTCTTTTACATACTGTATACTGTATGTACATCATGTATAGAGTAACGATTAAAGCCATTAGTTTTGGTGGAATATTTATTATCAAATTATTTTCGAATGAAATTTATATTTTGTACTGTTAAACACTTTCGAACATGAAACTATTACCGTAACTTTAAATTTATCACCTTTCGCACTATCCAAAGAAATTATATTATTTCTAAAATATCAATAACAACACCAAACAAAAAACGACAAACAGCTGTAATATTTTCGCTCTTGGCATTAATCTTCATTGATAATAAGACATTCACCAGTCATAGAACTGAAACAGAACTGAAACAGTGACTCGTCTGATGGAACTGAACTGAAAGATGCTACTTGCTAGTAAAAAATAAAAATAATAATTTGCAGAATCCCACTTAACAGCAAAGACAACACCAACAGAACAAACTTGGTGATGCTTACAAGTCGTTTTCGGCTTTGAGGATTTCTAGTGGGAGCCAAATTGGAGAGCTGGAAGAAATCAGATGACGTCAGCATGGAATGAATGCACAAGTCACACAGACGACACGATGTCACAAAGTTACTGGCTTAAAACTATTAGATTGTGGATCATCATACAAATGTTTGCCAAATTTGATATTCACAATTACACAGGTGACATGAAGTTATAATGTTTCTGGCTTAAAGGCATAATATCACATATTTATGGTCATTTTGGACTAGTTATTAGCTACAACTGTAAAGTACATTCACTTGACATACATATAATTGTGTTTGTACTTCCCAACAAATCTTTCCACAGCTGTACGGTAGGCAAAAATCAATTTCAACAAGCCGTTTTGAACTTTGCCAGTTATGACGACCTGAATATGGTCATTTCTTTTTGCTTTATTTATATTAACGCAAGGGGAAATAACTCTAAATGGTACTATGAAAGAATATTGTCACTGTTGTTTGCTTCACATATCAGGTGATGCATCAAAGACAAGATAATTATTGGTCCATAAACTTAATTGATATAAAATACAAAATTTGTGTTAACTATTGAGTGTTGGGGAATAAGTGTATCAGTAAGTAACAACTTTTGGGTGGACAAATCAAGAATAAGTAGACTCAATAGAAATTCATTTGTCAGTTATATAGGTCAACCAACCGTGATAGTATGCCTTTAAAACATTATATTGTGGATCATATCATATACAGATGTTTGCCAAATTTGATATTCACAAGCGATATGATGTCATAATGTTTCTGGCTTACCTCATTAGATTGTAGATTATATCTTACATTCATTTCTGTACATTTGCATATTGTGATAAATACCCTTCTTCTATAATGATAATGCTTTAGTATAGTGCTTTGTTGGCATTGAAAGAAAGTGTGACAATATCCGATTTGGTAAACATTGGTATGAGTGTCATCATTACAAACTTCTCAAACCTGTACTCAAATACATCTTTGATAAATATATCTTAGCAAATAAATTAACAAAAATTATCAACAATATCATGTACATGTACGGGTACTAACATTCCAGAATTATTTCATTACCAATTTATTTTAATAATTTATTAACAGGTCATCAGCAATTTATTTTAGTATGTTTAACAAATTAAAAGATGTATCCCCTGTCCAATAGAACAACCAAATGAGTCCCCCAAACAATAATGTAAAGTTCATAATCGAAATGGAACAAGTGCAAAGCTCTGCAGAAAAAAAAAACTCTTGTGAAAATTATCCAACATGTGATCTGGATTAGAAGATCAGAGCGGAAGCACTAGATTCCAGTTCCAATACAAAGCTTACTAATTAAATACATTAAAAGTGAAAACTGATATCTCATGGGATCCCCATTCACTAAACTGCCCTTTGAATGCAATTCTTGTCACCAAACATGCCAGTCAAATATTTGTAGCACTAGTCATCATTATGATAATACATGAATTATGGCCAATCTAGGGTGTACAAGTTCTTTTTACGGGACAATCAAATCAAATCACTAAAATAATCGCATAATTTGGATAATTATTTTAACGCAACAGCAATTCCATATCTGTCTCTCAATGTTACTGTGAGTTAGTTAGTGATTATCATCAAAGTCTAGGAAGTTGTGAATATGGAATCCCATGAGGTCAAAATGAAAAAAATAAAAGTGCATATTCCTGGATAACTATACACAAAACCTCACCAATAAGAAGGGAGAAACACAAAATAAAACCATACCCAACAAAATGGTAAGCACTTGGGGGAAAAGAAAAAAAAGGATGAAATTAAACCCATCTAGTGAGACATAAAATAACAAAAAATCGCAAACAGAAATGAATGGGAAAAACAAGCATTCAACGTATCTAACTGGTGCCATAGTTCACATGAAAAACAAAAGACACACACCGATCTTGATATTAAGGCAAAAGAAGCAAAAATTGAGCAAGAAAAAGCTAATCTTCCTCAAATCTGCATGATAAAAGGTTCCAACTGAAATCTGGGCGGGTCTGGTCATGCCACTATTGAACAAAACCGTGCAGAACGACAACGAAAATACAGAGAAATGACTACATCGTGGGTACGGGGTTCACAGAATTGCACAAAGGTCCTGTTGCCACTATGTCGGGTGTTACTCTCAAGATACCTGTATGATCTCCAGGCTCCCGTGGAGTGAACTATGACTACCGCTGGAGGATATGCTGCTATTGGATTGATATGGATCCGAGGAGCCTCGGCATCGACACGGCAAATGTTCGAATATCGACGCCGGCGAGTTGAACATGTCCCCGGGACTGCACCTCCTGGGTATCTTCCCGAACATCGCGCACTCGCAGTCCACGGCCGACGACGTCCCCTCCTCAGAGTTCAGAATGTCGTCGAGGCTCCGAGCCTTCCGCGACGCCTCGTAAACCTGCGTCCTCAACATAGCACTATTCATCGCAGCAGTGATCTGTTTGTACACCTCCCGCTCGGAATACTTCCCCCACCGGAATTTCTTCTCCGATTCGGATAACGAGTTGATGACCGTATCATCCTGTTTTGATTTCTTGCTGTTCTGCATCATGTACGCCTCGGATGTGTCGTCCTGAGACGCCGTCCCGGATGTCGGAGAGTCCTGGCAGTCGGATCCCAGGTCGCAGGTCGGGTAAGTTGAGAACGCGATGCTGTTCGGGCGCACCAACGGCCGCTTGGCCTTGTTCTCGCGAGATCGTAGGATGACTTTCGACGTCGTGGATGTCGGCGACGTCACGCTGGACCCTGAAGAGCTGCTGCAGATGGACATCGGAGACGAAGGTTCCGCAGACTTGGTTTCCGACACCGGAGACGAGCCGCTGTGGCAGGGAGAGTTCCGGGAAGCCGGCTTCTTGGACCGCAGCGTGACCTTGGTAATCGGCGATGGCACCGACGCGCTGCTAGTGGAACTGACGCTGCTGATGGACATCGGCGATGCTGGTTCCGACGACTTGGAATCGGTCGACGCCGAGCTGATCGGTCGCTTCGTTGCTCCGTTCTTCTGTCTGACTGGAGTCTCGTCGCTGGCAAAGCACGGCGTGAAGTTGAGTTTGTCGAGTGAGGTAGAGGGAAAGTTGTGGAGCTTGAAGTCGTTCTCCATGGTTACGGTTTCCATCTGCTCCATGAGAGTCTGACTGAAGTTCAGCTTGGCCATGGCCGACGTCGGCGACTGGAGGCTGAACAGAGAGCCGGAACTGGAGCTCCCGGGCAGCCGGAGATGACTGGCTTTTGATACTGGTGTACTGCACTCTGATAGCGATGCCTTGCCAAACAGCGAGTACAGTCTGTTGGGGGTCGATGGTGTGGTGTTCTCGGATGACGGCAAGGACAATCCCTCCAGCGAGGTTGGTCGATTTGGTGAAGACGACCACTTCACCGGAGACTTGAAGCCTCCTATGGAAACTGGTCGTGTTTGAGGTGATGGTGAGGGAAACGTCGGACTCATCGAGACCACTGGACTGAGATTGAGCGAGAAACCCTTCTTCACATGCACAGTTTTGGTCTCGAGAACCATGTGATCCTTGGTGAATGATTTGAACACGTCGTTTTGCACGGGCTCAGTCTGAACGCCCAGAGACAGCGAATACGGCTGACATACTTTACGTCGCATAGTCACACTGTCTGAAGTCTGTACTGAATCTGCACTGTCTGACCGAGAAGTGATCAGCGGCTTGAGACGAGATTCCTCCAAAGTCTGATTGTCCACGGTGGCACTCGCGTTTTTGTCAAGAATGTCCAACGTATCCATATCTTGGTCCTCTGAACTTTCTACTGCTGCCGTTTCTTCTGGTATGGTTTCAGCAGCAGCGCGCAATGTCACTGCCTTGTCGGTGAGCGTGCCTGGGCTGCAAGGAAATCCAAACACACTGGTCCTGATCGGAAAGCATGAGATTTGGTTAGCACAAGTTCTGTTGGTGGCACTCGGGAAGCCAGCGACCGAATTAATACAAGTTCTGTTCCCGCTTTGAAAACCTGTCACTGGGTTGTTGCCACTAGGAAAGCCAGTCACTGAATCGACACGCGTACTATTTCCACTAGGAAAGCCAGTGACCGTGTCACTGCATGTGGTGCTGCCACTAGGAAAGCCAGTCACAGAATCGACACAAGTGCTGTTCCCGCTAGGAAAGCCAGTCACAGAATCAACGCAAGTGCTGTTCCCGCTAGGAAAGCCAGTCACAGAATCGACACAAGTGCTGCTTCCACTAGGAAAGCCAGTGTCTGTGTCACCGACTGTAGCACTTCCTGCATTACTGATGGTGCTGCATCCACTAGGAAAGCCAGTGTCACTAGGAAAGCCAGCCTCGGCGCCGCTGATGGCACCGTCTCCACACGGCGACACGGAGGCACCGCCACTATCCAAGGCAGTCACTTTTGATCGTGGGAACTCCCGTACAGAGCTACTGCTCACACCATCTCCACAAGGAAAGCCTCGCAGCGTTCTGTTCGCGCACGGAAAAGCACCCCGTTTCCTTCTTACGAGAAGGTTGTCGCCACAAGGAAAAGAAGCACCCTGTCCTGTGGTAATAGGGTTGTCGGCACATGCTAATACAGGCTCCACCATACACGACAGAGCTGTCCGTTTTCTGATGACGGGATTGTCCCTGCACGAGAAGCCACTCTGGGTTAAGAATGGGTCCTCCATGCACGGTAAAGCAGCCCGTTTTCTGATGACAAGGTTTTCGCCGCTTGGAAAGCCGGGCTCAGAACCCATTGGAGATCTGTTCGTAGTTTTAGTCACCGGGGAGGAAGGGCTACACAACTGGAGGTCCATCACGAATGGCGTCGCTCGATGTTCTTTAGTTCTAGCTGCACTTTCTGGAGACACCTTTGCCCTGTTTGTACTCCCCTGCCGCAACTGCTTCTCAAAGTCCAACAGTTGCCCAAGGAAGTTGAAATTAGGTGATATGGTTGGTCGCTTGTCTTTCACATACCTGGAAAATTTGAAATTCATTGAGTGATGTGAGCGAGTTGCTGTCCTACATAGCACCAGGAATCTTTCATCCATATACGACAAAATTTATTGAGCTTAACGGTAGTCTAAATTTCACATTGCATATCACGTAGTAATATCTGATTACTTTTCATCATTAATTTCATATAAAAATCAGCTGTAAAAGTAAAATTAACGTAAAAGTAACGTTATCGATGTGGCTGGACAATAGAGTAACATACCTATAAGCATCGTCAGAGGACATTTTCATGTGATTCATGATGTATGCAATAGCAACGGTGGGGGACCGAGATATTCCTGCGAGACAGTGCACCAACACACAGCCATTAGCCTCGCGAACCTTGTCTGCAAATGAAAGGGAGACAACTTGTTAACATGTCTGAAAAGTGGAAGAAAACATGTCAATATTTTATTAAATGGGGGACCATTGGCTAAAAGTATTTATAAGTATAACTATTGTTAACATTTCTTAAAAGGTATTAGCAATTATTAAATTCATATAAAGGGAGACAATTTGCTGAAAATAATGAAAGGTAGGATGCCTGGCATTCAGCCGACAATACATATCAATATGTATTACATGTATATGTATTATCACTCGAGCTGTTCAGTCAGCAATACGTATGGAATGTATTAAATACTCATACGGGTTTGGACCACGTATTATTTGTATGAACACTAAATTGGGGTTTAAGTCCACTTTCAGGATTATTTTACTTGAATTAGCAGGTCCTATGATTCTCTGTACAGGTCCTATGATTCTCTGTACAGGCTACTCACCGATGAACTGGAATGCTTGGTAGAAGTATGGCAACAGCTGTTCGCTGTAGTTGTCATTAACTGGAATGCGAAGGAAGTGGCCATCTTGAACAAATGGCGCCCGACCGCAGTTGTTGCTCAAGTTGAGGACGTAGTTTATCCCATTTACCTGTGGAGAAAAGGCAGACGTTAGACAACAGTGATTCCCTTTTTGAAGTAGACACGTTTTACTTATTGACATGTATTTGATGGATCTGTTGTCATGTCAAGAGTATATATCAGTCGATACACATGTTTTGCTTTTTTTGTAATGGGGTTTATAGTCGCTTTATAGAATCTTTCACTAACATCACGACTTGTCAGTTTAGGACAGGAGGAAACCTGCAACATCTGTTGTGCTGAATGTTGCAG
>JAULBP010160242.1:0-26571 GCA_032355345.1 Lepetodrilus pustulosus | reverse complement strand
AGAAAGGTTTTTGGATGTACAAACATGATTATATGTATGTCAAGTGAATGTACTTTGTAGTTGTAGCTAAGAACTAGACAAAAACAGCCATAAATATCTGTGATTGTATGCCTTTAAAGCAATTCTGATGTATGTAATTTCAGATTCCGACGGTTCCGGGTAAACAGTACTACCATATTCATCCTCCACTGGGCCTGTTTGTCACTTTCCTTACCATGATAAATGTAAGTATTAATGGCGATACTTCCGCTTCGCAAATTCCTACGCGGTTTGCACACGAGCTCCAGATTATCAATATAGGTCTAATATAGTACGCGTTCACTGTCAGCAGAACGTACGTACAAATAAAACTTAAACTATCAACATTTCGAAGAGCTTACATTGGTATGTTATACGGTAATCTGCTACAGATTATTGTGCATTATATTATCAAAGGAATGCATGTATAAGCTGTTCAAACACAGCAAATCTGGATAGGTGTCATGTGACATAAACCTAACAACATTATAACCGGATCCTGGCTGCATACGTTCGTCTTGATTGTCATGATTTAGGATCCACGGTAGGTGTCCTGGCACGGACACCTAAGAGGACGCCTAACTCTTTTGTCCTGTGAAAGTAGCAATCTATAATTTATATGGAATAATATATGGATAATTGTAATCTTTCTAGAAGGCATTATTTATTTTTGAGTTAAACCCGTTGTATATTTTTTACTGATAATATAATGGATAGAAAGCATAGACATACTATTGGTAACCATACTATTAAGCCCGGTGACTTGTACAGAAGTCAAGCACATAATGTACTCGTGTGTTCGTAATATAACTCGGATCAAATTAATGTATATTGTGTCTTGTAGATGAATAACTAACAGTTGTAATGATATGTGTTTTAATATATATATACATTAATTTATTTTATAGTTATAATGATTTTATTTCAAGCAAATTTGACTTCTGTACAAGTCACTGGGCCTTAAAGGAAAGCACATCACGCGTTCACATCTGATTGCAATCTTTCTAAAAGTCGTATTTATAGAAGTCACTATATATTTTTTTAGTCCAACCTGTAACATTGTTCACTTAGACTCTAGAAATTAGAATGTGTCATTAAAGACGAGTAATGGTATGGTAATGTATTTATTGCAGCCAATAATGGCACTGTTCCGCCCTGCGCCGGACTCGCAGCACAGACACGTGTTCAACTGGGCACACTGGGCTGTGGGGATCATAGCGGCTGTGTTGGCAGGTAGGCAGTTATACGCCAATGAAGATGATGGTGATGATGATGATGATGATGACAATAATAATAATAATAATAATAATAATTATCATTATTATTATTATTATTATTATTATCATCTAATAACAATAATAACAACAATAAATAATAATAATAATGATTATGATGATGATGATGATGATGATGATGATGATACTAATGATGATGATGATGATTATGATGATGATGATTATCTTCTAATAATAATAGCAAAAACAATATTAATATAAATAATAAATAATAACGTACTGTTAAATTGTCCACTAGCCTAAGAAGTGATTTGCATATTTTAGTATACTGTATATTTATTTTAGTATAAACAATTATATGGCACATTTGCATGTATTTATAGGCTATACGTTAACCAGTAACCAAGCCGCTGAACGAACTCACGGGAATATAAAATGTTAGGGGACCCTGTTCCAGGATCCGAACAAAATTATATCAGGATCCAACAGGACACATTCTCCAAAGATGTCCTGCCAGGATCCTGATGTGATTTTGCTGTGATCATGGAACAGGACATGCTCTCCTGACAGCGAGAGCACAACAGTCTGTGTTACACGCTATCACACTACGAGGGTTTTCGTGTGTTCAGTATTATACAGAATTGTATTGCTGAGGTTGCAAAACGGCAACTTCCAAAATGGTACAAATGTTCAATTTAGAAACTATCAATTAACAATTGCTATCGTCTAAATTCCAAACAGTAGACCTTTTACTGTTTTAGTCCTTTATCTCCTTAAAATATAAATCAAGGAACCGTTTCCTACCAATCGATTTGGTACCGTTTTCGCCAATTCAATATTCGATTTTCGTCAATATCATGAGCAGTTTTGGAGGTTGCTGTTTTCCGCCTTAACCCATCAGCTAATAATAATATGAGCCAATCAAATTCCTTATAATGTTGAACACGCGAACCCCCTCTAGTGGGACAGCGTATAGCACAGAGTGATGTGTTATCGCTGTCAGGAGAGCATGGAATATATGTGGTATTATGCCTTTTAATTGCGTGTTTTTTTAACATGATATGCGATTACTGAAGAGGCATGACGTCATTATGGTAATATACATATTTCGCATACCGATAATAATAGTGTTGCTAGCAAGCATATACAAACCTGCAAAGGAGCCGATTTATTGATAAACGAACATATCATAATGAAGAAAATATAATTAGTGTATACGGTGTAATATAATCAATTGACATGTCTTTGGGTTTTCTATAAATGAATAGGGCCTACAAAAATATGTCCAAATCCTTTTGTGATAAACCATCCATCATGAATTAATGTAATACCTACTTGCACATTTGACTAGAATTAAAGGCAAACAACTTTCCCGTCGGTTTCAGGTTATAGTGAGTCAGCCTTGGTTATTCCAAACGTGGATATTTGTATGTCACTTGGCATTTCAGACGGCGCTCCTGTAATTACAATGATAGCTCTCTAAGGATGAACATAATTGAGATGGACGACATGCACGGGCACGAGGAAATCCGATTGATTACGCCGTTATTACCCACCTCTGGAGAACCCCCTACTTTGATATCCTGGTCACACACGAAACTATTGGAAACATTGGTTCTTGATATTGAATCTAGTCTGTGTATCTTCTGCAACAAGATTATTCTCCATCAACCATTTCTAAATACCACTTGCAGATTCTGAGTACTTTTGTTTAAGGTTTGGATCAAAGAAACGACTTCAACTTTGGCGATTTCGTCTGTTGTGTTTGGCATTAGGTTAGTTAATTTTATGGACCTTGAATCCGATTACAAACTTCACTTGAAAGAATACAATTTATCCTTCATTTTCCAGAATGCGCTTTCGTGTTTTCACGTTACGGTTTTCACATTTTATGTATAGTCAACAGTTTGTGATCCCACCAGAGTTGAAGAGTTGGCATATTTTGTTTTATTTCCAGGAATTAGTGTCATGTCATTCTATCCACCGACTTGACAATCGATGTAATACTTCCAGTTCGTTCCTTCATTGGTAACATTATTCCAACATAGACGTCAACTGGAAGACTTGATCAACTGAGAAGCGCACGTAAAACTGGTTCCAGAAGCCATCAATATAGAATGGAGTTCGTGGATTGTTGTACTACTGGGTATCCTTTCACAGAGCTCTCTTGCTATGGTCTCTTAGTGGATAAGGGAGCTTCGTGAAAAGTTACCCTGGGTATCCTTTCACAGAGCTCTCTTGCAATGGTCTCTTAGTGGATAAGAGAGCTTCGCGAAGGGTTACCCTGGGTATCCTTTCACAGAGCTCTCATATATACTACGAGACCATAAGCACTCTCGTAGCGATCTCTTATACATGGCACTCGTACACTTACGAGACCGCCATGGTCTAATCGTGGATAAGAGAGTTTCGTGAAAGGATACTCTCATCTGTAAATGTATGGTGGTAGTGGTGTACTATGAACGGTGTTTATACAAAGAATGGTAATTGAAATAGTCACAACGGTGTCGGGCAGGGAAAGCGACATTTATAAAGACAATGATGTCGGGAACGCGACAAAACAATCTAAGTACCTGCAGAAAACAACCACAACCGGAAGTAGATAAAAAGCTAATTTTGGACGTAGATATCCAGACGTTGTGACATGCACGTGCAGTTGTGTGAGAGTCCTTTGAGCAACAGTCCAAGTGTTGGATGCAGCTGTATTAGCCTTGAAGAACGATAAGTTGGAATTTTATCAAAAGAAATTACATTCCTAAAAATTAACAACAACAACAACAGCAGTACGAGTATTAACTATTATGTATATACAGTTAATATCAAACTATAATTAAAGAAGCAAGAGTGTATCTTCCTAGACATTGGCGTCTTCCACATCAGCCCATTTAATAGTGCATGCCTATATACTGAACAAGATTGACGTACTGTAAAGGAACTAAGTTTATTTACTGTTGATGTCAAGAAATATTACTTCGTGGACAGCATATTGGCAAGCCAATTGTTCTATATTGTTTTCTTTTACAATCTTAACGTTAGAATGGCCATTTTACCCGGTATATAGGTTTTAACAATCCATGCGGAATTGCAAAGTCATGCACGCAATGCTATTCTGTAAGGTGTCGACTTTATATACAACAGTTCCACTATATATAGGTCTAATAGTCAACTGGATCAGCTTTGGAAGACTTGAATGTCCGGAATGCTGTATGTGATTCTACACCTTACAGTAGTGCTCGGAGACAAAATGAAATTAAAATTGTATCGTTTGGCGTTGTTTCTGGAGAAACGTATGTAGGGAATTGTCCTAAATCCTCATGGTATCCTAAACAAGGAATTAAAGGTTTCTCGAGTTTATCTTGGAATTCGAAGCTAGCCTACATTTACAGTGTGGCCCTAAGTTATACTGCGTTCATGATTAGTTTGAACAACATAATGTTAATGCAGGCATATAGGTATGGAATATCGTCACTAAATACAATTAATTTAACTTGTTAGCTACATGTATATGCTTAAATTATAGCTCAATAACCAGCTATACTAATGTAGTCTACATTGGATGGCTGCATAACCTTATAACACGAACACTGCAGTAACAGTTTATTGATGTGTCGTTGCCAACCTGTGAGTTTTGGAATGGCTTCTTTCGATTTTATTTGTCGCAACCCTGGAAAGTCGATGTTTGCCAGAGGCGATTTATATTTAACTAAGAGACAAATGATGTTTTCCGAGCGTTGAACGTGAGAATCCCCTGCTGTGAGCTCTATGAATCCCTCCCCCGCATGTAGGCAATCCCTCCCTCGTGTAGGCAATCCTTCCCTCGTGTTAGAGGTAATCCCCAAGGAGGACGATGCCATTTTGAGACAGGTCAGTCTACGGACATACCTCTGTGTTCAACGCCAGCTGTCGAAATACGTCTGCGATTTAAAGTTGAAAATGTGCGCCGATGAAAATCACTTCTATTCAATATATCAAATTTGATCACAATGGGAATGTATAATATCGATGTTCGAGATGTGTGACGAAACGGAGTACCTGAACGCAGGAATACTGGGACTTCCTAGCTATAATTAGAAATATCGACCAATCAAATAGTTGATTTGTTTAGCAGTTTTATTGGGAGTTCCCGCCGGCTCATGTCAAGTGATGTAGAAGGTTTGGTGTTGTTGTCTGCGGACTGTCGTAATGCTGTAGATAATGAAAACCAAAGTGTCACAAGGCAGACGTTATGAAGAACTGGTCATGGAAGAAGATGACAACAAACATCTTATAACAGAGGAAGTAGGAGATTTTTTTAATAGCATTATTAACAATGTTTGTAAGTTGTGTTCAGTCGGTTGAAACGTTTGGTCTACCTTATCTACACAAACGTTACCTATACATAGTTTACACAACCTGGTGACAATCCTCAATATACCGCGCTATGGATACATATTGTGCAACAATGGCTGTTTTTTCTTATTTGATTCAAATATTGTACTATGTATGTATTTGCATATGTTTGAGGGTATGTTATATTATTACGATTTTATGTTTTATTAATATTGTATAGTTCGTATAGAGAGGGTTTGTAACGTTCACTTATGCTTATAGGTCAGGATAACAAATAATATGTTATAAACATGATTAAAATGCTCCATTTACATGTACCTGTACATATATCATCTTGTGATATGTTTTTTGTTTGTTTGTTATTTGCACATACCTGTTCGTTTGCAATATATTAAATGAACGTTTCCAAGACATACCCGGTAATAAATGTATTAAAAGTATGGATGCACCAAGCATATCAGCTGTCAATAGATATTAAACACATCTGATAACTTAAAGAGGAAATCTGTTTACATGTATACGACTAGCAATACACCTACTAGTAATAGTAACTAGCATTTATAAGTTTTCTCTTAACAGATGTATACAGGTGTTCTTATGTTCTCTGCTGTTAAGGCATGCTATGAACAGTGGCTGCAATATATCTGTTATTGATAAACGGCATTTGTACAACAATAAGTTTTAAGCATGTTCATTTGACAGTTTCAGCAAGTTTCATTGAGGTACTCAAAACGAATATTGTTCTTAGTATATGTAGTGAAATGATGTCTTAACTATGGGCATACAAAATAAAATCCTGTCAATACATATGCTGCCCTTCATACACGTAAGAGGATCATAATATTATCGTAATTGCATGGTTCCACCAATCTCTAAATCCATTACTCATATGTCGTGTGCTTACACTCCACTCGAACTAGGTTAAAACAAATCTAATTGAAGGATTGATAAGCAAGCTATAACATTTATGTTTACATCGCTTCTCTGGGTCCTCGAGTAATTCTATTAACTTGCAAACCTTTATTGTACAATCATTATTATTTATTTTCTTCATGTCCCTACACGTGATTCTATGAGAAAAAATTTTTGTTCTGTTGTACTACTCCTGTTTAGACAGTGTAAATTACAAATAATTAAATAAAGGTCAAAGATAACGTGATTTTAATTTATATCCTCACGTGAGTACACTGCCTATAGGAAGTTACGCCCATGGATACGAGCCTTTACCATTTACGCAAATTACAATAACTTTTTAACTAGATGACCAACTTTTATGAAGTATGTTATCCTTAAAAGAGAAATTAATTTGCTACAAAATCAGTAGTTTTAATATCAATAACTGTTCAATACATTTTCATAAATTAGGATTGCTTGATGTGAAAATTGAAATGGAATTCCATAACGTCCAAAATTACCATAAATTTGCAAACTTTGTATTGCACTCTCAAATATTTAGTTAAGATGGAGAGCTGAAAGTTGGCCTGAAGTTAAATATGACTATTCCGCAGAGGTTGAAATGGATTTGAGCTCCTTTGATACACCCTTTGCAGGGTACCATAACATAGCCAGACATCAACAAGACGGGTTAATGTACAAATACTTTAATGATCAATCTCATGTGAATGAAAGCAACTGGTGGAATAATTGACATAAATAGAAGTCCATTCAGAAATGATACATTTGTTTACTTATAGATTTGTGTCCATATATCACAGCATATGTATCTTATGTTTGTACCATCTGTTTCCACACAATGTACACACTACTACAAGGAATGAATGATTCCTCAGAGGCCAATGGTGCCTCTAACATTGTCTTGAGATAAAGAAGATCTATTGCAGCCAGTTAATCATTCATCATTACTTTGGACAGGTGTTGTCATAGTATCATGTCTGGGGCAAATTGGGCTAGTGTTAATTTCCTGGTCGTTGTTGGCTAAAGTTGTAACAATGTTACAGTTACAAGTATGCTGTGTTCTAATGGGTTAAAACTTAAAGAATGTTTCCATTTGTTCTCTTATTAGGGTCTTCTGGTAATTTACATTTGTATACTAGTATATATAGGGGTTATGGTTTAACTTAAACTTTCATTATAATATGCTAAATGTTGACCATATGCATTTAGAATAAATATTTGCAATGTATGGATACTTGCAATATTTCCAAAGATGAGTTAATTCCTTGTAACGTTCCTTTTCAAAGACACATCTTTAAGTATGAATTGAAAGTATGTTAAAAATATGATATGATAGCCAATAGCTTTGCCTTGAACAATAATCTTTCACAGAAATGTACTTCTGTTCCAACAAATTTGTGACATTACTGATTTCAAATGTACCATATTTATTTACCTTTTTGTTTAATCCATTGTTGATAGTTTCATAATACAAACAAAGATGTATTCAGTCTCCAGTGGTTTTTCAAGTACCATACTTCAATTTATTTTTTAAGATGAAAAGTACCTTCAGGTCAATAACGTACCACTGTAAGAAAGGCTGGTGACACACTGGCTGTGTGGCATCTCCAGTCGCCCACACCAATAAGAGGATTAACTAAACTGTTAACAGTAGCATCACAAAAACAATGCCCTATATTCTATGTCAGGTTGTTATCAGTAGCATACCATTGTGTAGCACTCTAGAGCAAGGTGCTTTGATCCACACTGTTCCTGTCCACCCAGCTGTGAATGGGTACCCTGTAGGATGAAATGTGAATGTAAACCCTTAAAGGCATAATATCACATATATTTATGGTTGTTTGGGGATAGTTTTTAGGCTACATACATCTTATCATGTTTGTACTTCCAAAAACCTATCCACTGATGTATGGTAGACAAAATTCAACTGCAATACCATAATAGTATGAAACAAGTGTATTAAATAGCGGTCGTCTGCCTGTATTTCTCTTGATTTCTTCATAGTAATTCAAAGGGGCATAACTCAACTATGCTTTTCTGGAATATTCAAAGTAATACAACTCGATTTCTTAGAATTCCTTCACATATCAGATGATGCATCAAAGACAAGATAATTATTTGTCCATAGCCTTAATTCATATAAAATATGAAATTTGTATTAACTATCGAGTATTGGGGAATAAGTGCGCCAGTAAGTAACAACCTTTGGGTTGTCCATTATATAGGTCAACCAGCCGTGATAGTATGCCTTTAACTTGCAGCTTGGGTATTAGTACACTGATCCATTGACCAGAGTACTAATGTAGCACTATGACTATATGAGCAAGCTATTGAACATGGATTTATTAATATGCACATTATTATTATTACTATTATTATTATTGTTGTTATTTTATTTATTTATTTATTTATTTATTTATTTATTTATTATTAGTATTATTATTACACTGTATTACACCGTATTATTATTATTATTATTATTATTGTTATTTTTATTATTGTTATTGATATTATTATTATTATTATTATTAATAATATTATTGTTATTATTATCACAAACATTTCCTATTTTGTATGTCAGGGTTTACTGAATTGTTATCAGTAGCATGACAAATATGTCAAATGTTCTATGCCAGGCACAGCTCATCATATATTGATTTCTTTCCACTTAATATGTATCATAAAAAATCTATACAAACAATGGCACTGGACCTAGATCAATGGATAATTACAATTATTTATTTCTGTCGGATGAACAACTACAGTGTAGTTTATTTTCTGTAGTCATGACATTGATTTGTTAGGGTTTATGTATTCATTATTCAGACATTTCTTAAATATTTTTAGGATGCAATTGCATAAGATATTATTTCACAAATTGAAATAAATATATTAATACTCTGGATGGGAATCAAACTCATACTCTTGGTGTTTTCAAATGTGATACTCTATTCAGTGCACCACTGGCCACCATGAATGTATTGAGTGGGGATTCTGTAGCCTAGGTGTAATATTTTCCTACACTTTATTCAAACAGCTTTAGAAAATAAATGTCTACGGTATATATTGTGTGAGTAATGTGAATTTTATTATGATATTGAGCACTCATATTGCAGCGAGTGTCCTCCTTTGTAAAAGCTCATTAAAATTCATAGTCTGCACAAGCTACATAATGATTATCTTGTCAGACTGTACTGGCTGGATCTACACAGTGACAGGTAGTGTTTAACAATCCTGGCCAGGGGGTCTAATAATTGTTGGAGAACAGTTTGACATGCCAGGGAAATATTGTATGCAGGATGTGTTTTATCTGTATGCTGAACTCATTGTTGTCATTCCTGGTTTGTGTGAACGAGTCACCATGGATGGGTTTTACTGTATCAAATTGTTGTGGGTTGTCCTCCCAAGTTAGGCAGATCTGAACACTATTGTTGAAACCACTGTAGCTGGTATTCAAGCCACTGCCTTACCGGTAATTCAGTAGGTTTGCATGTTGAGACGTTGTTGTAAAGTTTTCTCCAAAATAATTGCAGTTTTGTAATGTATCATATTTGTGAGAATGTTTCTATTTAAATTTAAGAGAACACCTTGAAAAGATATATATTTATTACAAATAATATAACATGTATTATATCTCTATCAAATAATTTTTCATCGTGGAAATATTATTTATCAATGATATATCTCTTAAAATATTTTATTTTATTAATACTTTACAGTGTCCCCTCGATATAACACTGAAGTTGGGGTCCATGACATACCCCGCATTATAGTACCCGCCTTATATGATATTACAGCCTCCAGGGAAATAACTAAAATAAAAATGGGATCCACGTCCGACCCTGCGTTATATCCGAATCCACGGTGCATTGGACCGTGTTATATCGAGGGGGCACTGTACTACCATCTGAAATTACCACAGGAATGATTGCCAATATGTATTTTATTTTAATTCCTATTAATAAAATGAGCTAATAGTATGTGTATTTACCATATTTTATTTGCAGAGATTTTACCACATTTTTATAAAAAGGTTTTTCAATTCCTGTAGACATTTTTAACACCACTGTCAATGTCAACAGCCTGGTCTAAGGTTGCAGAAGCAATTCACAGAATACTCCCCTAGATTATCAGATAGAATTGCATGAACTCGCCACTGACATATTATATTACTGTTAAAGTCCAAGTTCCTGTGATATCGTAATGAATTATTAACTATGAAAGGTCCTCTGAGAGAGCGGTTCTATCAGGTTGCCTACCACTGTCTGATGTTAGTAGCAACCAACATATTTAAGACAGATTTGCATTGGTGTATTGAGAATAATTCAATGCACTGTTATATTAATGCTTAGTCTATAAATTTACAATTTGTCTATAAATAATTAATTAATTTGTTGAAGTTTGCTAGATAACTGCGTGAATTTTATCATCTATTATTTCCTAATATAACCTTTGGGCATTTTAAGAAATAAGAAGTTTTGATTTGAGCTTCATTTGGAAACAATATTGAAGTTTCATAAAATCGTTCTTCAGTCATCATTTCTTAACATGTATCCTGATTATGTGTGGTGTTTCTCAGAGCTCAGAGCTGGAGAGTGGGACAGTGATGTGGTGGGACAGTGATGTGGTGGGACAGTGCTGTGGTAGGACAGTGCAGCGGTATGACAGTGCAGTGGTGGGACAGTGAAGTGGTGGGACAGTGCATTTGTAGGACAGTGGTAGGATAGGACAGTGGTAGGACAGTGCAGTGGTGGGACAGTGCAGTGTTGGGACAGTGCAGTGGTGGGACAGTGCAATGGTAGGACATTGTAGTGATGGGACAGTGTAGTGGTGGGACAGTACTGTGGTAGGACAGTGTAGTGGTGGGACAGTGTAGTGGTGGGACAGTGCTGTGGTAGGACAGTGTAGTGGTGGGACAGTGTAGTGGTGGGACAGTGTAGTGGTGGGATAGTGGGGGGACAGCTGTCTATGAAGTCACTTGTTCAATGACAATGTGTATTTCCTCTCAGTTTCATATACAAACTATTTCTCTGTAAACATAGGTAGTGTAAATTGTCTATGCAAATTTGAAGGTAGTTGTTTTCAAAGACTTGCATTATTCTAGAGTGTTTGGGAGTGTTCTTTGTGGCATTTGTATCAAACCTTTCTCAGCTTAAACACATAACTTAGGTGAGAAAGCATTGTACTGGCAAATAGGATGAGAATTGTACTGGCAAATAGTGAATGATGCATAACATTCTACTGCAGCACGGTGAAATACAGAGTTGTCCTGTGGCAGGGTGAGATATTGTAGTGTGGCAAGGTGAGATATATAGCATTGTATTGTGGCAATGTGAGATATGTATAGCCTTGTATTGTGGGAGGGTGAGATATATAGCATTGTATTGTGGGAGGGTGAGATATATAGCATTGTATTGTGGCAAGGTGAGATATGTATTGTGGGAGGGTGAGATATATAGCATTGTATTGTGGCAATGTGAGATATGTATAGCCTTGTATTGTGGCAAGGTGAGATATGTAGTCTTGTATTGTGGCAAGGTGAGATATGTATAGCCTTGTATTGTGGCAAGGTAAGATATATAGCATTGTATTGTGGCAAGGTGAGATATATAGCATTGTATTGTGGCAAGGTGAGATATATATTAGCATTGTATTGGTAAAGGTGTTCTATCTACTGGTATGTAGTTAGTGAACACTATTAACTTTCCAACTAGAAAATGTGTTGCAATACATATGCTGTTATTACTGGTCTAGTCCAAACGTGTCACAAACCTGATACATTAAATTGGTACTTTGTCCCAGGCCAACATGGAGAATGCATACATATGATAAATCCTACTGAAAGCTTTTAAGCCTCACTTGTTTCATTATGTACAGCTGCCTTTGGCTTTACTGCATGTATATGCACTTTATTGACTTTGTGAACGTCACTTCAGTAGGAATGGTCGATGTATTGATCAACCTTTCATAACATATATTGAATACACTCTTATAGCAGTTACTCAAGAAGAACTCTTCAGAAGATGAAGCAACAAATTCCAGAATTTGCCAATAATGGTTGCTGTTAGTTGCTACATGAACACTTTAGTTTAAACCCAGTGTTCAGTTGTCTTTGGATCATATTTCATAAACCGCTATATCCATTACACATGTTACTCACATCACCTACCAGTATTCAGGCATCATTTAGTTAATCATCTTTTTCTGGCTTTTTTTTTTCAAAATAGAGATTAAAAGTTGAAGTGTATGTTAATAAATAAATGCATCTGTAGTGCCTATTAAGCTTTCTTAACATTAGCTCAAATCTCCTGCTCTTTGGTACTTTCACAGGTTTTATTGATTGGACAGTTCAGCAAAGGGATATAACTCTTCTTCTATTGGCGACTTGGCAACTGCCCCACAAGTCATTTTACCAAACTGTTATTTCTCTTATATATCGTAATATCACTTTGTAATTTTCATTCAACTGTCCCCACGCATGCTAAAATAGCATTGTATAACCAGGCTATGACATTGTAAGATTGTATAACCGGCCGGCTATGACATTGTAAGATTGTTGAACTAGGACAAACTTGGATGTAAGCTAGCATGGTGTATTCAGTAGGTCATTTCCATCTGGTGTGACCTTTTGTCTCTTCTGGCATCCTGTGTATTGATCAACTGGCATGTGTGTTTTCTACTTTCCACTGGATTCCTGATGCGGAAATTCACATCTCTCACTAGTGGCAAAATCATTTTGATTTCTAGTAATGGATACATACAGTAATGGTAGATCAGCAGCTCTGAATACTTACTGTTGACTGGTTGACATTTCCCTTGCTTATGGAACAGAGGACCATTATGATCCTGGGATTCAAACCTGAGTTGCTGCATGGATTGTCAGTGCAACACTCTACTGTATGAGGCAAAGGGGAACCCCACTAGTTAAGACCAGTAGGAGCATCTAATATCACACCCAGTGTTCTCCCCCTCCATGTGGTGACTTGTCCTCGAGTTTCTAATCAAGTCACTTCTGAGCTAAGAATTCTCAGTCCAACAATCCAAAGAGAAGTTCACCGAGAAGAACTCAAAGACACATTGGGCAGCAATCCTGGGATTCGAACCCGATTTGACTGGATTGTAAATACAACACTCTACCAAATGAGCTGTGTTCACTATTCAAAGATACATGTAGTTTAATTAAGAGTTATACCTTGATATTCCACAGCTGAAGATGTGTTGAAATACACTTTTATTCAGAACTAGCAACCATTTCTTACCCATAGAGACAGGACGAATACAAAATATCCCTCACCATGAAAGAATCTGTAAATTGTGCAACTTGCATGATTATGATGAATTTTATTGTATTTCAAAATGTCCATCCTTTAAAGCATAGGTACAAATTATTTCCTAGGTATTATTATCATCATCCTAATATACTTAAATCCTGTAAATAGTTCAACACTAAGAAAGCCAGTCTACTAAGAAAATTGTTTGCCTTAACTGCAAAATTATTAACGATATCTTCAAACTGCAAAATGTACATCTCGCTTTTATTGTATTCTAATAATGATGTGATGACTCCTCCTGTTAACCTGCCCATGCTGTTGGAATCTCACAGTCCCAGAGTGATACTTCAGTTCAGTTCAGGTTAATGTCCAACGAGATACATTACACATGGAGAATACTGACTTAATGGTAGATAACAAGAATCCACTTATTAAAAAAAAATAACAACAGGAAATTGAAAAGAAAATGAAAAAATAAAAGCAATTTCACTAATCAGTTTCCCACAGCAAATTATTGGCTTGATGGACCCAATCATTGGCAACTTTGGGAAGACCTTTAAGAAGTGGAATTAATCGATAATGCCAGCAAGGGCTAAGTTTGCCAAGGAAACTCTGCAGTCTAAGATAGTGAATGACTTCCCTGGGTTAACTTCTTATAACCTGGCATTGACAGACTTTGTCCTGGCTTAGAGAAGTTGTATTCACTGAATAGACTCATGATGCCTCATTGTTGTCAGCATGAACACCCATACATTAAAGATCATATACCTCACTGGTTATTATCCTATATGCATGTACATTTTATACGCATTTTCTTAAGGTGCACTGACTTAATTAAATTCCATATTAATATATAAATTGTTTCAGCATTCAACAATACAAATAGGGTAAAATGATTGTATATTTGGGTATTAAAACAGTGTAACCCTTTTCAATCTAGACTGTTTAAAAAATGGTATTCCATTGTAAGGATGTTATTGTACTTATTAGTGTTGAACAGTGTTTTTTAATAAATATAGTCAACTCCTGTTTATCCGGAAGGTTGCGTTCCCTGTAAAATTGTGTGAATAACTGAATTTCCGGATGTCTGAGTCAATTTACATAGGAAGACTGATATATGGTTCCTAGTAAAAACTGTGCAGATAGCGTGGGAACCGGATATCCAAAGTCTGGATAAATGGGGGTTTACTGTACAAGCATTATTTTATGTTCTAAAACAAATCATTGATTTTGATTGTAATCCTGTGATTTAGCTGATGATTTACATCTAAGTATTAATAAATTCAATGTGATGCTAAGTTATCAAAGCATACAATGTATATACATGTAATATTCATATACTTGTCATATCAAACTTATGTATTTTCTTCTTCTTTTGCAGGTAAGTTGCGTATAAAGTGCAGTTTGTTAAGAGCAGTTTTTTCGTCCCCTTGACCTTTGACCTTCAGTGTGTGGTGAGGTGTCTACTTTCACTATTTGGTGTATGCCGTTCATTCCATCTTTCACCAATTGTTCATTGTGTATAATTATGAAGTATCTGCCTCGCTTTCACAACATGTCCTGTCTTGTCAGATCCTTTAACTGTAAGGCTTTAAATTCATCCGCCCTGTGGGACTACTTTATCTTGAGTGTCACTGGTGATGTAGTTCTACCTGATTGGCTGTCAAACCCTCTGTCCTTGTCAACACTTTACTTTCAGTCTGTGTGCCAGTGTCATCTAACTAATAATCCTCCACCATTCAGTTCAATATATCTTCACAAGATCCTGATAAGTCCACTGGATATTGTAACTGTTTGTTTCCGGTTGATCGCATGTACCTATCAGATCTTAATCACCCTGACAAAGCATGTATTAACTTTTGCATTCTTTATGTTTGATTTATGAGCTTTATTTTTTAATAAATTCCCTTCCTGTAAGTCTTATTTGTCTTCGTGATAGATTGAAATATTCTGTTTTTTCAATTTTTCAAAGGTTGTTTTGTTAAAACATTGCATGTTAGTGAAGCAGTGGTATTACAAGATAAAACACTGGTTTTAGTAAACTTTATTTCACATCAATAACTAAATAATCCATTTTTAACTATCACACAGCATTGCCTTATTTGGATACATCTTTAAAAGCAATACCCAGTATGCATATGATCCTATTCTGCTGTAAAAATGTCCTCCATATTGTAATGTTATTTGTAGCTAGAAGTTATGAAGAGAGCTTTCAAACTGAAGTATGACCAGCGTATTTGTCAGACTTATTTGTAAATAGTCAGATTTAGTGCGGATATAAACCTGGGTTAATCATTATGAACAGTCACTATAGTATGTCACCTACCACAGCTGTTGTCTTAGCTTAATATATTGATATTGACAATAACTCATAAGGAATTATTGCTTGTATGTCCCGAATTAAATTTGTGTATAGGTTTTGGTACTGTACAAATTTTACAATGGACATACCGTCCATAATTCTCAGTGACATGCTACCATCAGGTAAGTTGTGGGTTTTTCCTTTCTATTTTTTAAATGTCATTCTGTTAATGTTATTTCTGTCTCATGCCTCCTCAAAATGTCAATGGACTCATGTTCACATCATTAAAGTGTCAGGTGTATGTATTCTCTTCATGCTCATGCTTATTGATTGGGAAATCATTTTCATCGTAGCGTGTTCAAAAATGTAATGTCTAAGAAGAGATTGTGCCACGTTTCACGAAGGAGTGGTACCTGTAGTTTGCATAGGCTGTCATACGGAGGTCTACGTGATGTCCTGTTAGAGCTAACACATGGCACACAGACTGATTTAGTCCTGGAAACAGTTGCACGAACCCCTTGTAAGCTGCGATAGTTTTAATTCCAATTGTAGAAGGCTGTACAATTTAACTTACAGCTATTGTAGAGCTACAAAAGCTTTGTGCAACTGGACCAAGGGCTATGGTACAACTACTATTGGTTTGTGAAACACGGCCATATTAGCATAGCATCTCTGATGTGTTTGTCACTGGACACCTGGACACCTCCAACATGCTGGGACAGAGAGTTACAGGCTTCCAGGCAGATCAGTCTAGATATCATGTTATAGATACAAGGGATAATTGAAGTAGTACATGCAACTAAGAAAACTAATTGGTCAATTTTTATAGTATGATACTCCAGGAACTGAAAAATGAATTGATAAAATAAAAATTTGTCTGATGGGGAGAATTGCTGGAGGGTGTGACATTTTTAATGGTCTTCAGCTGTTAAAAAAAAAATAGTAATAATTACCTGGGTGTGTATTGAGGTGTACATATTTCGTTTACTTGTGTGTTGTAATAGGCGGTATACATACCAAAAAATAATGGTGCACCCTCACTGCACCACTTCCCCACCCACCACCCCTACCCGTCAACATTCCTCGCAGGAGACATCCCTATATGGGTGAGCCACTAACCACCAAGCTGTTCACATTATCTGGCTGGTGTGCATCCGGTAGTTGTAAACACAGAACGAGATAACCATTTCTGAATAATGGTTTATGTATTCGACTTTTACCTTAATTATGGGTAAACTATGATATGTAATACTTTTCACTTTTCTACAGTGTTAAAGACCACAAAATGAAGTTTAGTAATACACTGTACCAGTAACCCTGGACACATATTGTATACATATTTTACTATCTTAACTATCAATAGTTTTATTGAAGATGCATTTTTATTATATTTACTAATTCATACTTATTACTTTCTATGTTTGACAATGCAACCTTTTCTGAGGGGTGATGATTGTATGGATTGTGTGTTTGTTACAAAGGTAGACAATGACCTCTTGTTACAATCGATTAACTGCTTAAATATTAATGGTTGCCACTAGTTATATCTGACGGTATATTATTATTCAAATGAGTGCTTACATAAGGAGCCTGCTACGCTAGGGAAGTTGTATATAATTTAGCATCATTAAATCTGACATTCATAAAATTGCTGACCCATAAGCATGATCAGCAACATTCCGATTAAATTATTCCCACGAGGGTTCATTCCCGCTATGCAGGGCCCCAATGCCGAGTCCTAACGGCAACGAGATCTAACTTTTAAAATTTGTTACGGGGTGTAGTAGGATGTAGACACGGATGCCGTCTCCCACCGACAGGACATATAACAGGACATATAGAGCACCATCATGACATCTTCAGATTCTGAGTCTGAGCAGGAAAAGGTAACTCATTGATGTCCTGTTTCGTTGCCAGTTATCGTTAATTGACTTTGCTGATTGTAATTGCTGTGTTAATGCATGTCTACAGGGAATGGCTGGCACTGTGTCCATGCAGTTTCATAAAGTGGAGGAATGCGTGGAACGACAGCTCGGGAATAGTGTCCATTCATATACGTGTTACATTGCAAGCAACCGTGTAGCACTAAAATCTGATATGCATAGATGGACATTGAATTACTTGTTGTGTTCATAGTATAATAATTGGGGAGAATTGTTTAATTGCAATCTGTTGCAATGAAATTTGTGAAATGTTCCAAATGCTATTTGTGATACCTTTAACAGTTCGTTCAGTTTAGGGGCTTTTTATTGCAAAACTGAAACATTAAGTTGCACTTAACATTCTGATGTGATTCTTATAAGTTGTAAAATTCTGCTAACTTCCATATCTGAACCCTCTCTATAGGGAATTAGGATTTTTTTCTGACACAAATAATGTAAATTGTAGCCGTCTTCATGTATGCGATTACAGTGAATAATTATTAAATGGATTATGTAAATAATTAATATTTCAATATATAGTTGCCTTATTTTTAGTTATTATTTGCTGCTATTTTTTAATGTTGAGAATTTGTTAATATTAATTTCACAAATTTCTTGACTTAAATCATGTGTAATGGATACTAATAAAACTGGAGTATAATGAATACTGGCACTATCTCACTATTATAATGCATTCAACGCCTAAAACTCCCATAATAGATTTCACAATCGATTGAAACTTGGAATAAAATATTTAAATGTCCAATTTGTGTAAAAACAGCCATGAGCGAGCGTCTATATTGATTTCCTAGACCCATGTTACAGAAGAGTTAGTGGCTTTTAGTTTACACACGTCATCATCGCAAGAGGGTCCTGCCAGACCTTCAATGGTCGCGATGACGTCAACACATGGCCAGTCCATTCCCGCCAAACATCACACCAACATTCATTCATTGGCTTCAGATTCAGACTAATAATATTGAAAAATGGATGCAACATTAGTTTGTTTTTTGTTACACTGTGAGGTCACTATAAATGTTAGCTCTAGTGGCATGTCATTAGAATTTGTTTGTCCTATTTTAGTGTTAAATTATACTGTGTCCCTAATTCAAAAGGCTTAAGCATGTTTTGCTGTTATCTTATAAACAGATGAAGATTTACATTCATGCTAGCCACTCTACTTCCCAATGTTTATGCAATCCCTTACAGAACTTACAGATGTAGCGGTATATGCATCATAGATACTGTACATCTAAATTTGATGTACTGGTATTTACTTAATCTTTATATGTTCACCTATCAAGGATTTGCTTTCGTAATTTCCTAAGTGTATTTCTCATAAGATGTGTCAGAGATTCTAGTTAGTGAAATTCTAGTAGCTTTGATCTAGTTTCTTATGGAATTAGTTTACTGAGAAAAACAGGAATAAGATTAAAAACTCGAAGAACTTGCATCAAATGCTGTGATGCTTTGAGATAACATATCAGTTTACTTATCCTTAGTTATTAACCTTTCTTTAATATAGGTCTTTCTTTAATGATGTGTCATTGCCCCAAGGTGTATCCAAAGACTTTGGTGGTAATTTCCTGCAAACCTCTGACATACTAGCTATTTTTAAATGACCTGTAAAGATATTATGTTAACAAAATATAAAGCCGAAAATGTTTTACTTGATTAACCCTCCCCCTGCTGGATAATGCACATATACTACTGCTTAGGGCATCTCCAGTTGCATGCAGCAGGGAGAGGGTTAAAGAAGTCAAGAATTTGTGTAAATGAAATAAAAAAAACTAAAAAAAACTTTTAATTCTGTATCTGTGTATGGTGAAAGTATGGATGATAAAGTACCTGTAAGGACGGATAACATTCCAATTAACGGTTACAGATTAGATATGATTTATCAAATGGATAGATACTGACTTCCAGGCAAGTGCTGTGGAAGCCATATAATAACCTTGCTGAATCTAGCTGTGTTAATGTAAACAGGGGATACATTTCAGTAAGCTTGTGGGACTAGGAGCCAGGGTGAAGGCAAGTTTAAGTCCTTAATGTAATGCAAACTAAATCTGTAAGAAATGGAGGGAAATCCTCCAATGAATCAGGGGAGGTGATTGTGTCCAAATTGATGCAAGTCGATCCATATTGTAATTTTTATCCAATGAAATTTCACCCAAGCAGTCAATTTAATGTGGTCAGTTTGCCTATACCCCCAATCGGCTAACCATGGGACTACTTCCACTTTGCTTCAGAATATCCCTCAGCACTCGCAGGAGCAGTAATCTTACACAGATTCTGGGATAATGTGATTAGTCATCGTCGGTCACATCACTCATCACAATGCGCAAAGGACCTATTTTGCATTCTTTAGTAAACAATGACACTTTGTCATTCGAGAGTGGTAACTTACAGTTATGAATTAAGTTCAACATAATTATATGTAATTAGAAACCATAATACTGGCATGATTGTCTTTAGGTTTATATCAACCATTCACATGAAATAAGGTAATTTATATGAATATTGTTTCAACTACTTCCTGATTGTTTGGCAATGCAAACAGACTGCAGATATATAGTTTTTAAAATATATACCATTATCTGATCAAGATATATCTGACCAGTTATTTGAAATATTAATAATAATCGAGCTAGGGTATCACGTGACAGATCTATTTCCAATATGGCAGCTACCGTGAGATTGCCAAGAGGACTGTGAGCCAGCCACATAGGTTGCTGAGTGCCTGTACACCATTTCATGCAATTGGTCATTTTGCCCATTGGGTGGATCAATTTCCCTTTATGTGAGGAGCAAGTGTGCCCTTAGGTCTCGGTCAATCCATCTGTATGTGAGCGTCAACCCATGTAAGTGGTGGTCAACGCAGCATTAAGTGACTAATCTGAGTAAATAATTAACCTCATCAGCGAAGCTTCCACAACTGTAATTTAGCAACTGACAATAGTGCTCTTTCTTACTATAAGTATAATGTGAGAAACATGTGATTGAAATTCCTGAGATCAAATTGGGTATCATCCCAAAATATGCATGGCTTCACAATTTGTGAAATGGCAAACTTCTGAATTTACTACGTTAAAATCAATAGAACTTTATTTAAATAGTTTGGAAGGCATGCTCAGTTTATGGTTGAGCTGGTGTGGATGCAATGCACAAGTAGCTACAGCCCATCCAAATTACTGCAGCTATTTCAGATCCCTGTAACCGTGCATGGAGTATTCCAGTTGATGTTGTTGTGCTGTAGATTGCATGGAATAATTTGCTCACCGCCCGCCCCCCGCCACCCAGGCAGCATCATGTTGTAGCTCTAGTCCCCATGTCCCAAGACTCAGATCTATCCTAGAAACACCTGAGCCCCACTTCCAATTCCATCACAAAGGACTAATACAGGTGTAAACCGCCACCTCTGGGAGTGCCTGCAAATTTGGAATACTTTCCATATTAGGAACAGTCTGGGAGAATTTGATCTTAGTAATTCCTTAATTGTTGAGGAGATGGAGAACGTTTGGAAGGAAAGAGTTAATTGTTTTGGGTTGACTATAATTTAGCATCTGACAATTTTGTTTATTTCTACTGTAATTATATATTAAAAAGATGGGAATGTAATTCCTGAGGTAAATTTGGGAATTGTATCAAAATAGCATATAATTTCCGTCTCCAGTGGTCTGGTAATGTTAGTGTGTGTTTATAGGAGTATCACTTATGGTGTACAGATTACCCTATTCACGGTGGTTCAGTGGTGCTGAAGGTGTATGCTTGTTATAGGAGAGAGGCCTGCAGTAACTTTGTGTTACAGTAAACTCCAAGAGCCACAATCAGTACAAATAAACCAAGGATGACTGTAACATTATTTAGACATTGTCTCATCCTTTTCTAGAATATAAAACTTGTATATTAGACACTACATCTCCAGACATCATTTGAACTCAGACAATCAAGTCTGTGGTCTGGTAAGATACCCTGTGTGTTGTGTTACAAGTATGACTTCACTAGCAGTTATTGGTGTTTCTTCAGGCTAGGTGTGCTAACACCATGACACTGTTGACTACACTGTACAGGGGGAATAGTGGTGATAATTACCCCGTCAATGAGAACGTTCATCAATATATCTCATCAGATGCTGGGTCTCAGTAAATGTATTTATGAATATTGCCAATCTACTAACAGTTATTTGATAAAGTTATTTGAGGAAATTAAGAAAATTATTACCTTTTCAGTGAGTAGAAATAGGTCACTAATTGAATAATCTTTACATTGGGGAAGGATCATCTGTGACTACTTTACAGTGATACTGTTATGTTGATGTCACATTATTTGAAGAGAAGTCAGAGATTAATGGGCTTGTCAATGTACATGTACGTATCAGTGGTGTGGTGAGGGGGTGACATTTATCAGAATATCTGTATTCCTCCGAGGATACCATTCCTGAAGGGGTACCATTCTTGAAGGAGTACCATTCCTGAAGTTGTATCATTCCTGTAATGATACTCTTGGGTTTAACACGTTTAAAGATCTTCCAATTACCAAGGATTGACTGTACATTTTGATCAATTCCAATGAAAAAGTAGTAATTAAGAATACTAGTATCACTGAACCGATAATACTACTAATTACGATGGTCAGTGTACTTTTATTTTTCACATAATTGTACAGACATTGAATGAAAATGAAGTTACAGCATAACTGGTTGAAATGCATTATTCATATAGTATTCACACCAATTCTATGCTTGATTATACTGATGATTATTTCTATGTTATTGAATCTATATGTGTGCAACCTTCGTGATTGTCCTTCTGATGCCGTCTGAATATTTCATCGAACATCGTAACATTGTTCGCCGATAATAACACACCACATGGCCTTACCGTTGATATTCCAGTAACAAGCGTAATGACTGATTATTTTTCAAGTGACAGGAAGCAAATTGAGTTACACCTGCCAATTGATTATTCATCTAGAGTAGTCTCCCCTTATTGATCGTGGCCTTTTAGAAGAATCGACAATTGCCCCAAGCCAATTTATGCGAGTCATTTCCAACAATACACCTCTGTCAATATTTGAACCTGAGACTTAACAGGATTATGGTAACGATCTGGAGAAGAATCTACTTGTGCTCAAAGTTTCCTTGAAGTAGATAAAATACTTTGAGATCAATATTTTGTTTTGGGTCATTACTCAGGGAAAGTGTCAAATCACTGTTGGAATGGATCTCACAGAAGCCATTATTCCCCTTTGGGGGTTACTTTGAAATCAATAGTTTCCTCCTTTTCGGGACCAATGCAAATGCAAGGATCTCAACTTGCTTGTACAAATATTTTGCTATGATTGGCTGAGGGAGTATTGTCAGGGGAGACAACTCTAATTGTATGTTGTCATGTGTGCTTCAGTTCTCTTGTATGTTGTTGAGATCGATCATGCTCTTGATCTGCAATGCCTGAAGATATGGCTCCTGAAGATATGGCTCCTGAAGATATGGCTCCTGACCGTGTTCCCAATGTCTTCTCATGCTGTGGAGTCTGAGATTTGGAGAAAACATCTACTGGTCTTGCATTCTATGTATTCAGGTTCAAAATCCTCCAATGGAAAATCTTATGTCCTTGACCAGCTGAAAACATAACAGTGTTGTCTGTTTTTCTGGCAACTGGAATTTAATCTGACATGAATTAAATACTGGTACATGTTTTAAAGGTTCATCAGTGTGTTTGAATGACACTCTGAATGCATCTTAATACAGGAATCAAACTCGGGACAATGTCCTGAGAAGTAAGGATATCATTATGGTTAACTCTGCCAGGCCACATCTTGTACTACCTAAGTGTAATTGTGTTTGCTTTAGATGTCGCACAGTGTTATGAGTTTGGCTAGCTTGTTGATGTCGGTGGTCCAGGATCATTGACTAAAACGAAGTGTAAGATATCTAAATGTCAGTCCACTGCATACTCTGAAGACAGACTTTGCCATTATGGATGTTTGGTCAAACTAATGTAATTTATGTACAACAGAGGTCCATTTCTATCCTTAGATGCAAACCAATGTTGCTGGATTGTGAGTGAACACTCTACTGACTGAGCCAAAAGGGTGACCCTCCTGGCCAAGGCCAGCAGGATCATTGTACATGTATATCACTCCCGGCTACATTATAAAGCATGCATATTAACCTTCTCATTGTTGCAGGCAAACATAGATGCCCAAGATAGAGACAGTGGTTCTGACTAATCCAGCAGCGTTAGAGTTAATGTGGTTAATATTATTCTACTAGCTTCATTGTGAGCTTACTTAAGAGTTGGTAATGTCAGTAATTCAAGGACATCATTCAAATCTAAGTTAGCGCGATATCAATTCATTATATACCGTGTGGACGTAGTTTGCTTATAGATGTAAATATGGGGTAAGCTCTGCCATTGGGAGAACAATCGAATCGATATCTGGGGTCCGTGATGGATGAGATGGTCGGTCCTGTACGCGAGCGTTCCCCCCTTCATGTCTACGTTTGACTGTTAATCACACCGAGCTCCGTCGATCAATACTCGGGACGTACCGCTATTGGCATGGCAGCTGAGGTTCTGTATGTACATGGCTTTGGGAAGATTGACATTCATTAGGCGATGCCATTAATGACTTACAGGAAAGTCATCAAACATGCTGCCGGTCAAATTGATGTACATCAACTAGGCATGTTTGGCAATTGTGGTCGCTTGTCTGGAGACATTATTTTCTTGTTGTGGTATCTCTGTGTATTTCTTAGTACCATTGAATAGTTTATTTGCCTTGATCGGCAATCAGCCATTGGTGTTTGAGATGGGTCACGCTAGGACAGAAAGTCCATGCACCTGGTATTTTCAGTAGATAATGTTGACATAAGTCCACTTAATGCCATTTGTTGTTTTATTCTCAAATGTTATCAATCTTGGTATTGACTATTTCTGTATATTTATTTTAGTCGTTTTTTTGTTTGTTTTAATTTAAAGCTTACAGGTAACTTTTGCCCCCATTGATTCCTGGACAGAATTTTAACCCTGGGCCTTTGGCTCCGAAGTCCAAATGTTCTATCATTTTACTACCGCCCTCTCTACTTCTACTTGCAAGACATGAACTAGGACATTTCTTCAGTTTGGTCCAGTGAGTTCCATCCTCGCACTCAAGGGGTACTTATTCTGCTCAGGATTCTTTCCATTCTATTCAAAACAAGCAAAAGAATTAAATACAAATAGAAATGAATATCAATTCAGTATTGAGCTATAAGGACTGAGGACAGGAAATGCTAACTTCAATGTTTATCATTAATAATATATGATATGATTCTTTCATTATTGTTTGTTTCACAATTTCATGGCTGTTTATGATATTCGAATTGTCATGTTCTCATCTAGTATGTGTTGTTTGTACCGTGAAAATAGTTATCATCCTTGGTCCATCAGTTCCAGCCAGTGCTTGCAGGATTATTGCAACATTAGCGCAATGGGTGCTGCAGGTATCCTCCTGCCGTGAATTAATAACTGTGATATACTTGAAGGAGTCTTCAAAGTGGCTATAAATCCTAATTCCAAAGCATCGAAAGCATGATTCCTTGTACCCTTTTCCCAATACAATGTCATTCCCCGAAGAACATATACCCTAACATAGTGTTTGACACAATATACCTTTTAATCCATTACTCGCAAATTGAATTTCACCATGGTGGGGAAAAGCCATTAGCGGATCATTGATATCCTTTCCGAACACTTGTCGCTCAACTGACTCTAAATTATTTGCCACACCTGACGTGGTCAATATTTTACATTAGTTCCAAAAGTTAGTATTGGAAAATCCTTTTGAGCACTCACTATTGAATCTGTATGGTTGGGAAATCGACATCTGTTAACGATCTTTGAAGACATGTAGTCTGTGACAATGACATGACGTGATAAAAGCATGAGACATATTGACCAAAGATGCAAAAACAAAACAGTTATTATTTACCGATCAATTATTGCCTGTGTTTTATGTACCCGGTAGAAATCAGTGTTTCAGAACCATTGTTTTACACATCCACACAAAGACTACTTGATCGATAGGATTGTGTAGCTCCCACCTCTATAAAGTTACTGTGAATACAGATCTTACAGACAATGTCTTTGGAAATATGATTCATTCTGGTCTCATTCATCATCTTGTGAACTTCATGTGCTTTAAGTCGTCCGTTTCCTAGGTGACTTTCTTTCCTGTTTCTGTTTTCATGTTCAGAGTGCTTAATGGCCATAATGAAAAGGCATTTGATTTTAATACAGTGTCCCCTCGATATAAAGCTGGTTGCAGTCCATGACAATACCCCTCACATTATAGTACCTGCCTTATACGAAAATAAAAATGGGATCCACGTCTGACCTGGCCTTATATCCGAATCCACTGTGTATCGGACTGTGTTATATCGAGGGGCCACTGTATGTAAGAGTTACATCCACACTTTCCGAGGTGTATCGGTCAACATCCCTACAGTTTTGGTCGTGGGGCATCACGACCAAAACTGTTGGGATATTGACCGATACACCGAGGAAGTGTGGATGTAACTGTCTTATACCCCTCTT